>JAIPRL010002711.1:0-55525 GCA_025469235.1 Pemphigus obesinymphae | reverse complement strand
TTTTATTTAATTATTTTTTATTCACAACGCCCTATCACCAGGGTGACGGTTCTGTTCAGGAGAATTTTTTAAAATACGTAGGCACAAAAACTTTTTGACAGGACGAAGTCTGTCGGGTCAGCTAGTATATATATATATATATGCATATATGAGATCACTGTCGCGAGAATATACAATATTACTTGCGAAGTGATTGAAAGGAAGAAAATATTTACTCAATTTGGTAGGGGGTTGTTCCGCTATCAACTGAGATGGGTTACCGAGCACCCAAGCACTCCAAGCGGTATATTTGGAAAGCTGATGTGTTCGAAGTTCGTGTCCTCACTGCATACGGCGTAACCCAAAGGGTCCGCATTGGATGATAGCGGGAGAGACCCGGAAACCGGGTTTGACGAGTTTCCTAAGAGTGGCACTTTTTCGTGGAATAGTCCTGTGCCTTCGGGGTGAAGTGGAATCCACAAGTGGTGATCAGACTCCACCACATAGGTGTCCTCCGGTGATGCTTGACGAGCTAGATAAAATTAAGAAACCGGGATCGCCGATGTTCGCCAATAGTCGTTGCTGTTGGCACGGTCCGTCGAGGTCTGAGATGGTTTCCGGCTTGCCGACGAGTAACAGTCGGGTTCGGATCCAATGGATGGAGGGATGGTGTCCGGGGCTTTGCCTCATGCCGTCCGACAGTTGGACCCGGGTATTGCCGTAGGTGGTCTGCAACGGTGGTGACTGGTCCGCTGGGTGGTGCCGGAGTCACTGGATGGTGCTGCCGGGTCCGTTGGTTGGCGCCGGTTCACTGGAAGACGTCTGGTCTGATAGTCTGGATAGGAAACGTTGGGATATAATTTTAGTTTTTATTAAATTTAATGAAGTAAAGAGAAGTTCAAGAAGGAAAAATGGTGTATCGACTGTTTCGAATTGGCCAATATGTATTCTCTTCGGCTCCGGCATTTTAGGTCCGAGATGGGCTTTTTGCATCCATCAATTTTATGTAGCGGTTTCATTCGTTAATTTCTGTTTTCGGCTCCAATACTTTGTGAACCCGTACCTTTGGGTCTTCTTATTGTCTTTTTATTGTAAAAATTCATTCTTTGTTTTTTGAAGTCCACCATCAGATCGTATTGGTTGTCTTTCGATCTGAACTATCACCGTTTTCCGTTCAGTGTCTTCTTATATCTTTCGCTAGATGTCGCCACTTATTTCATTATATTTATTCTCGCTTGAATATAGTTTCTGTCAATAGCGCTTGTCCTGTGTTTATTTGCGTAAACCGCTAATTTGTGATTGTTACACCTATTATACCTATTATACCTATTGGTTTAGGCTTTTACAAAGTAGATAGGAAACCAGAACAGATAATGGGTGTAGCAGAGATTAGAATGTTAAGGTTGATGTGTGAACTGATTAGAAAGGATAACATAGAGAATGGATATATAAGAGGTAATATAATAGTAGCTTTGATAGTTGATAAAATGAAGGAGAATAGACAAAGATGGTTCGGACATGAATTAAGGAAACAATATACCATGACAGTAAGATAAATAAAGGAAATTAATGTTGATGGAAAGAGGGGGAGAGATTGATCGAAAATGAGGTGGGAAGATGTGATGGCAGGTGAAACAAAGAAAGTAAAAATAGCTGATGCAGATGCGGGAGATAGAGTTGAGAGAAGTGTAAGACTAGGGTGACCGACCCTAAATGTTGGGAGTAAAGTCAAAGGAGAAGATGAAAAAAATTCTTTGAAAAACAGAAAATAAGAAAAAAAAAATTTAATTTTTACACCAAATATAAAAATGTGTGTCAAATATATAGAGATTACCTTAAATTATGGAAAAATAGGTGTTTTATTGAATGTTTTCAATTGGGAAAACTGGAAATCTATAAAAATATATTACGCGTAATCGCTTCAGTTTAAAACAAAACTCATCGCTCCACACCATATTAAATATTAAATGGATTCAAAATTTAAACATGTAAAGTTTAACTATATAATAATTATTAATAATTACATTCATTGATTAGTTATATCAATAATTTTGACAATTTTATAAATCATACTTTAAATTAAATAATATTGTTATTTATTATGGTTTTATTAAAAAATATATAGTGTAGACCAAATTTAGAACCTTCATAAATAAATTTACTCAATGTGCGATTTCTTATTTTTTGATAGTTTTGTAGTTATTGAAATGTTCTCAAAAAATATAGAGAAATTGAAAATTAATGTTTATAAACTACAAGCAATTATAAATGTCATTAAATTTAAGGTACTAAATAATTTTATGCAATACAACCAGTATAATAAGTTATTAAACAAAAAAAAATTAAATACCGTATATAGTATAATTATAAATCTTCTTATAAATAATAAACTATAGGTTAATTAATTTAAATTATTGAATTCACATTTTCAGAAAAGTATCCTGCGTTCGAATACAACGTTAAAAATATAGGCAGCTACTTAAGAAATGCATAAAATCTAAAAAATAATATGGATCATCAAAAAAAAATTTTAAATATATATTTGTATTTTTTTTTAGTTACTATTTATTATAGTTCGACGCAGAGAAAGAGATGGAATGTTAAACGGATTACATAACCTATTTGTAATCATGGTTTGGTACATTAAATTTGAGTATATATACTTTAAAGGAGAGAACCCTCTTTCGTATACTCTTCCTTTCCTGACCTTTAGCAAAGTAAGAATACCCCACAACCTTACCAAACTCAAGAATCCAATTAATTCAGTGAAATAAAGAACTTAGTTTTATGCTTGATGAATCCAAGAACGACATGAATTACATACACGGGTTACCGTTAAGTCGATATGTTGAGAAAAAGAAAGAAAGACTTAAAGTGGATATCAAGATCATTCATTTGTGTAACGCAAGCAAGTAGAGAGCCGTCGATGGAATACGCACTATTAGAGAGAGTACATAATCTAAAATTATTATTTACGGAATTACAACGAAAAACCTATATTCGGTTTGAATAAAATCGTGCTTTTACCATTTTTCTATAATTCATTGGTTATTTTCTTCGAACAAATTAAAAAAAAAAAAAATCAAAAAATGAACTTTCAAAATCTGAAATCAATATATTGCTACCACTGCCCACAATCTAAAATAATAACCAAGCAAATTGTATGTGAACTTTTTGAGTGTCATTAGTAGCATGGAATTAGTGAAGTGTAATACCGCCTGCACCACCAGAGTTTAGTATAAATAATGAAATAGATGGAAGACGATATAAAAGTTAAAACTAATTTAATTTAAATTAATTATTTTATATTATAATTCCAAAAAAAAAAAAAAAAAGATATAGGAGAACCTAAAATTAAATATAAAAATTATTTATAAAAACCCACAACTTTTCTTTTACATTTTCTAAAAAATCTAAGATATTTTAAATGTATTTATTTTAATTTATTTAAAATTGTGTAACATTTCTTTCACAATATTTTTTTCAAATTCAGTGAATTATCTTTATTTTACAAATAAAAATTATTAATATTACAATATCCTCTCCGAGAACTGAAGAATTGTACCTAGATAGTATTTATATAATAAACTTTGGACTAATATGTAATAATATATATTTATATATATCTAAGGTAATTATAATTTTATGAATCATACCGTCAATATTATTTAATATTTTAGTATTGTATGTATTGTAGGCTTTGGTGTAGGCTAAAACATAATAAACAATACTTTATAATAAATATTTATATATTCACATGTACATAAAAATCAAAAAGTAATGGTTAGTATAGTGTAGCTATATTGAATGAGAGTAATAATAATTTTTAGTTAGATAATTTCATATTATAGTTATGTATTTGACAAGCTGGGGGGAAATTAAGTATGTATTTTGGACCAATTTGATCGTTTTGATTAGTACATACCAAATATAAACTTAATTTGATTAAATAATATAATCAATATTTAATTTTAAAAACAGTGTTTGCAGGGAATTTATATTTTTAGGTATTTTAGTACATTTATCATATTTTATAATTAATAATTTTAATAAATGGTACTTATAGCTAATTTAGATACACACATTAGTGATTTATTTATTTTATTTTTAATATTAATTAGATTTTTCATATTTTTAAATAATATACACATAAAAAATACTTTTTTAATTTGTTGATGTATTTTTATTTTTTTTTTGGCGTTATAAATGTAAAAAATACTATATATTTTGTACATAATATACATTTTTTCTACCTCAATAAAAATTACACTTCTGTATTATTTCAAAAGAGAAACTTTGTACTTGTATTTGTTATTTGTAATGTGTTTTTAATATACCAAGAAGCCAATGGTGCTTTGTCTCGTCCATCTGAATAACAGAAGAGCAAACCAGATGATACGGGTGCAGTTTGTGGATCGCATAGTGAAATATAATCCGTAAGTATCTGGATATAGTACCAGACAGGACACTTACGTACAAGAACCATCTAGCTAAACTATCAGCGAAAATAAAGACCCGTCATAGTGTAATTGCCAAATTGTGTGGTACATTATGGAGAGCTGATAAAAATACTCTACGTATAAGCACAATAGCACTAGTGTATTCAGCTGCGGAATACTACGCCCCTGTATGATTAAATAGCGCACATACCAATAAACTTGATACTCAGCTCAACTCAGCAATGAGAATTATAGGGGAACATTAAAATCCACCCCCTTAAAATGGCTCCCAGTACTGATCAATATAGCTCCTTCTAAGATCCAAAGGGAACAAGCATTCATCCGGGAATGGACTAAGATCGACAATAACACGAGCCTTCCGATACAGGTGGATTAAAGAGTAAATGGAGAGAAACTACATCTTAAGTCCCGCAAACCACCTTGGATAACCGCAAAGAAGTTATGACTGGAAAATATCGAGGAAAATACCATATGGCATGAGGATTGGATGGCGGAAAACCCTGATGGACAAAACATCGTTATCAATCCATCATCAAATCGACCCGGCTTCGATCTGCCTAGAAAAATTTGGGTGACTCTATATAGTTTTCGGACTGGTTATGGAAGGTGTAATTACATAATGTACAAATGGTATGATGTACATACTACTCCTTTCTGTGACTGTGAATACGGTACGCAAACAATGCCCCATATAGTAACTGATTGCCCGATCCACGCATTCAAAGGTACTTTAAATAATATCCCTACAGCTAATAGGGATGTAGTTGATTGGATACGAAATTTAGACATTAATTTATAATGTATAGTTTAAAATACCTCCCAGTTATAATAATTACCATTTATCTTCCTTAGCAGTTAATATCATTAATATTATCAACATAATTTTCGTAATGTATAGATTAGTATAGTTTAGGTTATTTTTATTTTATGCTTTTCCATTTAGTATATCTGTCTATTAATATTTACTTGTATATATTTAAATTTGTTGCTCTCCTCTGTTATACGAAATATAATGATGCTTTGGAAGATAAATTTTCGTACTAGGTATTTTAATCTTCTTCTTTATGTCTTTTATGTCAATAATATCTTTATTCGTCTAGATTGGTTTTAATTTGTCTACGTCTCTCCCAATTAGTATTTAACTTTGGAGGACAATTTCTAATACTATTCTCAGCAGCGCTCAATTTTTAAGCTATGCGTCTTCTGTGAAGTTAATTTCCTATTATTCCAAATTCTCCTTTCTCCTCTATAATAACTTTATATGGACCATATATAATTTAGACCCACTGTTCAAAAATTGATTTCTAAAACGTTTTTAATATATTTGCGTATGATATAAAACATTGCCGAAATGGTGTAAGTCTCATGGTGGTATATTAGTTAAAAGAATCGAGTTTTATATAGTGAGTGAGCATTTTTAGAAACTTTTTGAATTTTTAAAAAGCTGCATGTAAATCATAGATTTTTAGGAATGGTATTAAATGAGTGGATTAATTAAAGAATTTCTAAAATATTATGTGATTTAACTGTTAATGAATACAAATAGTAATGCAGAATTGATCTTACGTCAACGTGTGAGGTAACTGTTTCAAACAATACAATTTCCGGATTTGGATAACTTCCGTTAATGCTTTAACAAAAATTTACCAGTAAGATGATGAGACGAAATAAATAAAAATGCCTTGGATATCTAATATTTTATACCTATAAAAAAGCTGATGCACAAAAAAAAAAAGTAAGGCATTGAATATTTTTCTCAAGGTTGGAAATATTACATAGTTTTTACTACACGAATTTTATTTTTTTTTAAAACAATCCAATCTATAGTTTCAAAAATAAAGTTAATTTATATAATATTAACGATTATAATTAGTAGCACTTACGTGTGGCAATTGTGATATCTAAATATGTAAAAAATATATATTATTAAAAATATGAACAATTATAGAGCGTAATATCAGAATAACAATTTTATTTAGGAAATATCTCCAATGGTAACATATAATACAATTTATAATAGAATGGCATATTTTATTGAGGAAATTAGTATTAGGTTTATACCTTGACCTGTGATTTGTCATCAAGAAGTCTGACGAACGCTAATTTAGAATTACAAAAACTATATATCTATGGAATTACATACCCCAATTACACCCTCACAACATTAGACCAATGTGGAAACTCAGGAAATCTTATTATAAAATTTGGAATTTATTAGAAAAATTTTAATCACTGGATTCTAATATTATAATTGATATGCACGATTTATTGGTTTTATCATAAAAAAAGTTGTGAAATATATAACGATAGCTTTCCACAAAGAGTAGTATTTGCCATATTTGGATCAAATTTTCCATAAACTATATTGTTCACCAATTTTCAAAAAAATTTAAAAACTACTACAAATTGTACGTTTATCATTTAAAACATAGTGGATAAATTCTGTTTAAATTTTCTTGATATTTTATTATATTTTTATACTTCAAGTTCATAATATTTTAAGTGAAGTTAAAATATACTATATTTATAATTAAAAAAAAAAAAAATTAAAATATAATTATTAAAAAAAAAACATTACCAAAAATACTTGAAATTTTGTTTTATTTACTAAATTGTACATTATTTTTTTCTAAAGAATCTATATATATTTTAATAAAAACTAACGCAAATTTGCATTTGTTGAAAATATCGAACAATATTCGATAGTTTAAAGGATCGATAGTACCCATCACTAGTTTTAAGTATATTTATAAAAATGTACTTACTATTTAAGGAATCTATTATTAATAAATTTATGAGTTACTATGTTACTATCTAATTTATGAACTATATAATGTCTAAAATTATTAACATTATAAACTTGAATATTAACTTACCCAAACATTTATCTATAAACACAGTAGAGTACATACAGGTAGGTACATATTAAACCAAAAATTTCATGTGTTAATTGTATGTATACATTTTAATAAATAATAATTATTATTTTTATAATTATATTAATTATTAATATAAACTAAATTGAGCTTTATATAAAATGTATATTATCTTACAATAAATTTATTAATTATATATTTTTTATGAATTATTTATATAATTACTAATCACTTTGTCACATATGTATTATTTAGCCCGAGCAACTCAACATAATTTTTTTTTTTTAATTTCCCTGTAGTATTAAGATATTTATCAATTAATTTGGTAGTTCGATAAAATATACTTTTTTGGAGATAGATATCACCATCTTTACTAACATATTGGTTACTTCAACTTTAATTTATGTGTCAGCTCCAATTATCGAACGAATTTTTTAATCTCGACTATATATATTATTAAATTAACATACAATTAATAATAGTCATTATATTAGATTAAGAAATATTCTTTTTTTGCATTTAATATTTATGTATTGCTATTAATTACTTAACTATAAGTTGCCTATTATAAATTAATTGTCAATAAGCAACATAATATACATGCTATTTATTATATAAATGATCACAATAATGAATGCATAAAATAACACTTTAACCATTTGAAATTACAATTTAATATAAACAATAAGAAATATTCTGTCTGTTAAAAATTGATTTAAATGTGACTTCTATATTCGCTACATACATATAAAAAGTAGTAAAATATATAGAATAATTGGATATTTATTTATAATTGTATCTATATTCAATCAAATATAAATTATTTGAGAGAAATTACTTACTTATATTGATATAAACTAGATTACAGCAACAAAATATTTATAATTATAATATATAATTATATACATTGTATTATATCACTATTGTATTAATATTATGCTATATTACTCCGCGTTCGTTAAGATGTACCCCGGTGGCGAATGAAAACATCGTATATGTATATGTCATACACATAGTCAAATATATGAGCTCTGTGGGTTTACGTAGTATTGTTCATTTATGGCCGTGATAACTGCATGATAACTGGTCACCGAAGACTTGATGAGGTAGGTACATCTTAACGTGCGCGAGATTTTATTAAAATTAAATTAATCTATTATACACGAATAAACATTATAAAAGAAGAATAATTACGTATAAAAAATTAAAAATATGACGAATAAAAATTATGCAATATAGGAACATAGTTAATGTTGCACCAGGGGAGATCTTCACTTGAAGTTTTCTCCAATGACTCGTACCACAGGTGACCAAAGAAAAAAAAATATTAACATAGTGTTTTTTTTTTTTTTTAATGAAAACAATGGTACTATTGAATTAAAAAACTTATGTGTATATAAATCATACAGAACTTATCGACTTGACAACTATGGTTAGTATTGTGTTACGGGCTGAGTACAAATAAATAATGGTACCTATCAAATAATACTGATAACAAATCAGTGATAGCAATCTAACACATATTTATAAATTAATAAAAACAATATGAATGAAACCCGATTACTGATAGATGCTCATGAACACCAACACGCACTCCAGTGGTTGATGTTGAATAACGGCAACTTACAGGTTATAAACATCCAAAGGTGATATTTCTCCGGAGTACGTGACTTGAATAAAGATGGTGATTGTTGGACATAAATAAAAACGACTAACGACGCCCTTCGCACAAAAACAAGGTACCACGTGGCCGAGGTCAGTATAAACGTCGACCACAAACTGCGGTCGGCACCAGTGTTACCAATTAAGCATTTTCGATGTCAAATTTGGCGTTATTAAGTATGATTTAGGAATTGGATTTTAAGAATAGCATTTAGCGTTATTTAGCATTTTAAAAAAAATTATATCTTGAAATAAATTCTGTAATAATTTTTTCATGTCCTACGTAAATTTAAAAAAAAATGATCTATTTCTATTAATATAAAAATAATTGATTAATTTGTGATAACATATAATATTTTGTGACAAAATAATTGACCATACTGAATATAGATAACAATTTTGTTGATATCTGTGGTATTGATAATATTTTCATATCATCCCATATCATAATATTATCCCAGTAGTTTCTATACCACAAGGAATTACTTTTATCAATTTTATACATTGACGGCAGTATTAAGTATTAAGAAAAATCATTTATTTCATAATCAATTTTCATTGATAAGAAATTTAAGGCAATATTATGAGTACATATTCTATGGTATTAATTATGATTGATAAATTTACGATATCATAATAATAATGAAAAAAAAACAATTTTATATAAATATAGGAAATAAAATAGCATTATAAATACATTATCTAGCATTATTTGTAATGAGCTCAAGCATTTTGATTATATTCCCATTGGCAAACAGCACACAGACAAAAATATCGACAATAAGGGACACGTGTGAAACAACGGTACACGCGTACACCCGAAAAAAAAATTGTACTCGCAATAACGTGAACGAAAACTCCAGGCGACGAAAAGAAGCACACTCACGTGGTCATGGCTTGACAATTTCAATGATCAAACACAGTCACACGGGCTGAAAACCCGAAAAGAATTTTGAATGTCTTTGGGACGTATTGATGCCTGAATATTATAAATCATAATTTTATTCTTTATCTAAAAATTAATTAGGCTAATCTTAAATATTATTATTATTTATTTTCACCGTCGCCGTGGTCACTGGTTGTCCACACACATGCACATACACATTATTTTAAATCTTATATTAAAATTGATTATTTATGTACCTACCCGAAATCAGTGTGCCACACCCATTGTAAGTCGTACATTCGCTCATGAACGCATAATATATGGTTGTAGTGTCCGTATATCGTTATGTTTACAAACAATTTATTGTTTATTAAGAATGGTACCCTTTCTTTCTCACTGATCGTAATTGAATTGTAAGGCGTTAATCGCGTACCTATTTATTAAATAAAATATATTTCGGCTCTAATAGTACATTTACATATTTTATTTGGCTCATATAGGCTATATACTAAGCATATCCGATATGAAAAAAACATTTCTAAAATCAGCATTAATAGCTAATGTTTTTTTGTTGTGTAAAGATTTTATTTCTTTAAATTTAGGTTAGGAATAGCGGCTGGCCAGTCGTCTACGTTGTGAAACTACTGTGAGTACTTATTTATTATTATTATTGATTTATATTAATTATGAGACAATGGAGCTGAAAAAAAATATTTGTATTTTATTTATTATTGGTGAATAATATGGACCTAAGCAAGAAGTTCCGATTAATTTGTTGAGCCAGTAGGGCTATTTTTATATATATTTATTTTATTTTATTTTCATTTGTGCATAGTGTCGACTTATTTATTTATTGTGTTGCTATGATTTTTATTTATTTATTGTTTATATTTTATTTGTACAAGTAATACACATAACTTTTATTACCTACTATTTGAGTTACCGTTTATTACAATTAGTTACCTACCTTATTATTATTAGTTTATAAGCACAGATAAACACAGAGTGCCAACCGAAACAGATATATATTTGTAAAAGCGTATATGAAAACAAGTTGTCCGGGGTGCGCATTATAATATTATATGCTCCCGACCCATATAGGACGTATACAATTTGTGTTATAGTAACAGTTTAAAGAAAAAAACTTTATGACAAACTTAATATATCACGAGTCAATATTACAAAGTAAAACACAAATTATACATCACTGGGAAGTTGGCAACATAAAATATTTAGTGGGTTTAATTCATAATATCGTCAAAAATTCCAAAAAACCAAACATTAAATTGATTTGAATTAATTTAATAAAAAAAAAAACACACAATTAACATTTCCTTAAAATTTAATATTTACTCAAATATACATTATTTGGGAAGAATTACTTACCATCTAGTTCTTTTATTAAAACTTCTAGATTGACATTAATAAAATAGTTATAATATATATAATTATCGCTATTTATAACTATAATATTATAATATTATTATTAATATTATAATTTTTAATTTTTAAATATTTTGATTTCAGTAAAATGAAGTATATTATAAAATAAAAATAGATAAACTTTAAGTACATAGAATTTATACAAATATTTAACATAAGATAACACCATATATTCGCACAATTAATTATTAATAGTGGCAGTCGTTATCATAAAATAAATGAAAAATATAAACAAATGAATATGATAAATCAGAATAGGCATTGATAAAATTTGTACATATTATAATAACTATCAAGGAGAGTAGGTATGTCCGGCAAATGTATCTAATGTAAATTTACTCGAAATTGTCAAATTCAATTTGCCTAAAATCCAACATTGAAAAATTATAAAAATTATATTAACTCGTTTAGTGTAAAATTAAAATAGAAAAAAATTGTTGCCTATTAACGTGGTTAATAAGTGAAAATTGTTATGTGAGCATGTTGGATTCTTAGTGAAAAATATTAGTTTCTAAAAAGATTGTTTTGGTCATTAATGAAGGTCACTTTTCCTGACTACTAAACTGGTGAAAATTTTACTATAGTATTTTGGATTCATAAACAAATAGAGGGGTAATCGATAGTTGTAGAGTCATATTTCACTTTGCGACCAAATATTGGCTGTCAAAATTTTTGTGTTCCAATACAAAATATCAAATAAAAATATGAATATAAATGACTGTATTTTTGCTCCTAATATGAGACTCGGACTTCGTGGCCGACTGTGTCACTGCGATATCCTATGCTGAATGTGTATATCTTTATCAGTTTCCATTCTGGTTTTTATATTCTGTGGTATATTATAATAATATATTATATCTGATAGAAAGAATCTAAAAATTAATAGATATTTTCGGACAAAAAATATTCTAATAGGATTATTTTACATAGAGATAATTAAATTATAGTTATACTTATTATATTTTATATATTTACATATATATATATATTTTGATTATATCAATAGTTTTCTTAAGCGAAAGATATTCTACTGAAAGTCGCAAATAATAGTTTTACATTAAGAAATAATATTACACCTAACTTCGCTCAGAATCGTTTTTCGAATGTTTTTAATTTCAAATATATAAAATTATAATACTATATAAATATATTTTTCAAAGACATATAGATAGAAAAATAATAATAGACCATCTTGCTCTGTTCTATAAAATAAATTGGTAAAACAAATTTTAAAACCAATAAACAGTAGCTAAGAAATAATATTCGTTATATTAGTAGTTTTATTTTTCATCTCTGAAAACTACTGAATAGAAAAATAAAAAAATTACATATAAAAAAAACTAAATATATAGATATAACCATCAATAATATTATTTACACCAAAACTACCATTCGATTACATCTCCCAAAAATTTAGTTACACACAAAAAAAAAAAATTAAAAAAAATTATATCAAATATTATTTATATTACATAGGCCAACGTCTTCTAATTCATAATATTATAATTTATTCCAAAATTCAAAAATTGCATATATTACTAAAACATTTTGTTCTATATACAATGCTGGCAAGTTAATAATTTTTTTATAACTCAGTTAAGTTATGTTAATAGAAACTAAGAGTAAAAGTTTAAAATAACAGTAATATTTTTTCTTAACGATTAAGTTAAGTTAAAAAAGTTACATATTAACTTAAGTGAAGTTAATTTTTTTTTTTTTTACAAGTCAATACAACATTTGAGATACAAAGGTATAATAAAAGGAAATCATTTTATATTTCAACTTCAAGCATTTAAAATTTTTAAAAAGCATTAACATAACTTTATGGAAACTACTACAATGTATATATTATAATAATTATTAAAATTAACAAAAAATAGGTTCGTAAGAATATTTAATTAGTAGGTATATAATAGTAACCATTTTGACAATAAATATAATATGAAATCAAAATCTATCAATTATTTCAAAATTAACTTAACTGGGTTTCAATTCAAAGTAACTCGTTATTTAAAAGTTAATATAACCAAAAATAAATTAATTTAATGAGTTTAGTCAACAAAAATTAAATATAACGAGTTAAAGTGAACTTAACTATTAACTTAACTTTTAGCTTATTTACTCGTTAATGCCCAGCATTGCTAATATAACTCGAGATATAAAAATTAGGTAATTATTTATAATTTTATATTCAATCAATTTTTTTTATTAAATTTTATTAAATTATTTGGAAAAAATTACTTACTCCATGTATTATGAACATATATATCTTTAGCCACTAAAACATATTTATGTATAAGTATAATCTTTATATATATATAATTATTATTCTATGCGTTTGTTACTGATCGTGACAATTCTAAACAACATGACTGATTGAGGTCATATTCCTATAATATATTTATATTGTTTAAATGGAAGTTCATAGCTATACTAAGATCTACTATGTATGATTATAGTCAAGTTATTAAATATAATCAAATGTTTTATTTAGGGAAAAATGTTTTTGATATACAAGTTCAGCCGATAGATGGCTTTCCTCTTTTCCAATAAAAAATCTATCTAAGCTATTTTCATACCATAGATTTGGTTGATGTTCACGTGGTTTTAAGTGCTGCCAAATGGGTGCCTAATGAAATGTTAGGTCGAAATTTTGTATTTATATATTTAAGTATTTTAGTGCGTATGATTGTGGTTTATTGACTCAAAGAGTACTTGACCGGATTTTGACGAAGATTTTAAAGATTATTCCTTGAGATATTATAGTTAACAGATTTGTGAAAAAAATTATATTTCATTATAATTATTGTTATTTGTTTGTTATATGTTATGTATTTGATCTCTAGTATTTTTCAATTATAATTATTGAGGAACATCAAAGGTGATACTATTTAATCATTTTAAAATCTAGATATATGTTGTAAATGTATAATATATTCTAAGCACACTTACCATAAATGCCTGTAAATATAAATCAATACTTGAAATATTATAGTCTAAAACTTTGTCTATAGTCTAAAAAAATAGGCTTAATAATATAAAAACTAAAATTATATTATTTATTTAAATGAATTTGATTATTTACAAGAGTTTTTATGTGTACTTTTTATATTTTTAATATTAATTTCTCTACTAATAGTTTATATATATTCATTTTTGGGAATAGAATATTTTTAAAAATATATCACCCCCATAAAGTTATAATCGAAATATTTGCCAGAATCTTTTAAGTGCATTCTACATAATCATTACATAATCTACATTCGTAGTATAAAAATTAAATAAAAGCAGAAACTTTTGTTTTAATTTTTATAGGAAACTTCAATTTTTAGAAATTACATTTATCTTATAGGCTATATTATAGTAAATAGTATAGTACATCTTCATATTAAATTACAAATTATCTATGTATAGGTCATAATTTTTTTTTAAATTCAAAGTCATTATAGTATTTATCCTATGAGATTTATAAAATTATTTTTTTAAAAATTTTTATTGGTCACATAATATAAATAAAATCATTATAGATCCTTTATAGATAGTTTTATTTACTATATTGAGTAAATATAATTATATTTATATTTATAAATACCATAAATCTAAGTTTCAATGTCACGATTAAATATCATGGTCCAGATATAATTTTCATATATTATGTAGATTGCGGACAAGTATTTTTTAAAAATTCAAAAATTGTATTCCGGAATATGTATTTAATATTGTTGAAACATATATAAACAGTATTATTATATGTTTCTATTTTGTAATTATAATAATAATAACATTTGTTTCGATAAATGAATTATTAATATTTAATTGCATTTTTTTTTATGTATTATTACATAATAATATAATATATTATAATTATAAAAATTTTAAAATAGAAAATAACACTGGTTATCAAGAAAAAAAGTTATTCTTTTTATTTTATATCTTATTGAATATATTATAATTTAATATATATTTACCGGCAATCCAGAGGCAGAATACTTTTGGATACAAAATAACTATAAGCAAAAATATTGATCATTTCTAAACATTTAGTATTATTAGATCCTAAATGCAGTACCGGATCTAGAGATATTGTCACCCGGGGCAAAAATAATTGTAGAGACCCTTTTTAAATTTTAATAAGCATAAAAAAAAAGGTCATTCGTCAATTTCTACAAAATTTCTATTTAAAAATTAGAAGCCATCAACGGGATCCCATTTTCAAAAGCGGGACGGAAAGTTTAAATATTTTTACATTTTGAGCCCCATCATAATGTCAACCGGGGCAAGTGCTCTGGTTCGCCCCTCCCCCCTAAGTCCGGTACAGCCTAAATGGATGAAGGTAACTTTGCATTTTACAATGACTAGATTTGACCCATAGTTATAAGCTCGGCCACGTAGAGGGATTTATTCACATTTCCCGGTTAGATTCCCTGAGTTTACTATCTAATCAGTTAGAGGATAAAACCACCGGTAACTACCCATGGTCTGAAAGGAAAGTGGAGCTAGATCGTCTGATACTTCCCAGGAAATGAGAAGGACAGATTATCTCACCCTAATTTGGTACCACCATGTAACTTTTAGTGGTATCGGGGTAGAAAGTTATAATAAATCGACAACATAGAACCATACTAGACAGCTAGGCACCGGTGTAGCACCTTTGACTTTATGAACGATATTCTTCGCATGAGTGGTGTACTTTAGTTTTTCATTATGGTATGACCCATGAATAGGTCTAAAAATATTAAATTTAAAAGAGATAAAACGAAGAAAATTATTTTGTATGATTCAATAGTATCATTCTGTTTAGATGTATTAATTATCCAAATCAAAGGGCAATATTCGAGATTAGAACGAACGAGAGAGCAGTATAGTGTTTTTAAAGCTGTTAGATTATTAAATGATCGACATTTTCTTGATAAATCCTATATTGTGCATTGCTTTATTCTTAATAATTTCGGTGTGGTTGGAGAAATTTAATTTAGAGTCTAACATTACACCGAGATCTTTAAAGTTAAATTCTAATTCAAAATTTGATCCTGAAATGCAGTAGTTAAAATAAATTGGGGTTGGAAAACGGAAACGGGTTTAACATAACCTCCAAGTTTTTCGATGATACGATTTACAGTTATGACGTCTATATCGCCAACATCAGACGGTTCCTAGACGTTAAAAATAATAATGTTTTTGGACCTGGCTTGCCGGTCAGTAAAATTAGAGAACGCATTTTCAATGGATATGGGATTCTGAAAATCGTTAGATTCTAAAGATTCTACACGCTTAGTTAAATTAAGGAAATCGTTTCGAAGAGTAACATGTTCATTTTTAATCAAAGAGAGTTATGAAAATATTTCAGTGAAGTTTACTTCAAATGAGTCTACCTTATCATCTGGTTTCTTAATTGTATCGATAAGCTTGGATTGTTCTGAGCGCAGACCATCCAACTGTTTGATGATTAATTTGAGATCAGATGAGCTGAATGGATCACTTTTAATAGTTGGTGTACCTTGTTGGTTACCAATCGTTTTGATTTTTGATGCTTTAAGGCAGAAAGCACATGACTAAAACTTTTTAGAACTATTCAGATAATCATTAAAATACCACCAAATGAGGTAGCTGCCGAATAGGTCTGTTTTGGTTGAGCTTACCTATGATTGAAGGGCAGTACGAACTGTTCAGAGGTTTGTGATGCTTGAATTACTGTTGTCGGAACTGTGTTAGGTATTAAAATTTAATGTTTATAATCTCTCTCGATTCTATATACTAATGGTAACGTATAATACTATCACAAAAAGAACTTATGCCAAATGTGGGTCAACACATTTGACCTAACGAGGAGGATGTTTACAATGCATGATTGAACGGCCAAAACTCTGGTGCGCAAAACACTGAGATGGGTTTTTGTTTTATTCCTAAAGCTTTCGACTTATATTAACATGTAGAATAGTGAGTTTAGTTCGAATATTGCTTTGTTGCTGGATTTAGAGGAAGCGATACCATATGCATTGGTATTCATTTTAGAGTTGAGCCTAATTGTTTAAAATGCTTGATTTCGAATCCCAGTGATTTAAGTTCTTCCACTACTTCGGAAGTGTTTATGTTTGATAAAGTACCTTTGATTACCACTTTTAGAGTATGATCGCCCGAGACTACATATGAATAGAATTCTGTGTTGGTCATCCTGAAATATTTTTGTACAATCGTATACATTTCAATGTCTATACATTGAATTTTCAATGAGTCAGAGTTGTAGGCCTGTTATTGCTCCTCCTGGAGACGTTGTCATTAATTTTACAGTTACTTTCCTCCATGTAGAACCTAGGAGTATGAAAGGGGGAACTTTGATGGGTTTTTTAAATTTTGGGCATAGGTAAAAATGTCTAGTATGTCTTCATTATCAGATAATAAGTTATTTTTGTTTAAGTAAGGGCTTGGGTTGGGTTTGAAGTTAGCTTGATTTTGTTTTTGATATAGTCGAGAGGAATCAGCATTGTTGTCTCGTGATTACGTATTTAAATTTGATGATTGAGTAACTGGAGTATTTGGTTTGTTCCTTTGTCGTAAGAGTGGTGGAGATCCATTGCTGCTTATAGAATTGGGGCGTTTATATTTCCCTATTTGTCATGGTTTGGAATGGGTGTTGTCATAAAAAACTCGTCAAAAGTAGGTTTGAGAGGAGCGCGTGGATGACTGGTATGAGTAGCCTCGCTTGCGTTACTCACGTAAAGGCCAGAGACTTGCAGTGTAAAGTGGTGGTTTTTTGCACAATCGACGAGATGGCTGAAATTGAGTTTTCGTTCTTTCATTGGTGCTGTCAAAAACGAATAATTCACAACAACATTTGACATATATGGTAAATTCAAGTATTTCTGTATAGAAACTGGCATCCATCTTGGTCCGAGGTTGTTTTGCATTTGCTAGTATGAAGGCCGGTAGGCCTGTAAACTATCTCAGCATTGCCCTTGCTAGTTATATGATTGATGGTTTGTTATATAAGTCGGGTTTGTTTAAATATTTGTTTGCGACCATTGGAATGGTCTAGTTTTAGTTTGAATTTGGTGCGATATTGGTTCGCGACCATTAACACGTATATGTGCGAATTGTGAATGAGTATTTTTGAGGAACATTTGTCTTGTTTGGATAGGTATATTTTCTTCTATAGTATTGGTGCGAGTTTGTTTTAGTAGTATTTAATGTCTTAAGAATGACGGTATACCTGTTATTGTCCGCAATTTAATGATCTGGACAGTTTCTAGTTATTTTCAGTGAAATTTTTGCACGTACGGTGCCCATGCCGCACCTGCGTAGGTTAGTATGGGAGTTACGTACAGCCCAAATAGCCTTAATCGTGATTGCTCTAAAATTTGGCTTCTGCGGTTTAGTACCGGGTAGAGTATACCTCGGTTTCGTGTTGTTTTTTTAATGATTGATTTAATATGGTCACCGATATCAAACCATCGAGCAATGGTGACCCCAAGATACTTGGCTCTGGGAGACCACGTAATCAGAGTGTTGTTTCCACGTAATGGTTGGATTTTGTATGATTTTATACGTTTGAACATTACTGCCACGGTGTTTTCCGCGTTTAATTTAAATTTCCACTTGTAGTACCATTTCATTCCGATATTAATTTGTTTTTGTAGTTGGTATCTAGCCATGTTCGCATTTTTGTTTTTACTGTAAAACAGCGTATCAATGGCAAATTGTGCACAATTGGATTTGCAATGTATGGGCATATCGTTTGAGTAAATTATGAAAAAAGTGTGTGACAAACAGGAGCCCTGTGGCACTCTGGCTGTTACTTGACGTATAAAAGATTAGCAGTTTTCGGCTTTATCTACGAATTTCTTGTTCTCTAGGAAAGATTTGACTTGTCTTATTTGACCAATCGGAATATCCCAGCCGGTCTTCAGAAAGTTTGGAGGATACGAATTCGATTTTGCTCGAGATTAGAAATTTTGGGAGTTGTCTAAATTGATTTACGTCGAGAGTTTTAATCAGAATTTTGCCGTCCGATGTTGCCTGTGCCGAGAGGTCGTCGTGGTCTATATCAGAATTTTGAAATATGGTTGGAGCTATAGAACGCCAGATGGTGGATTTTATGAAAATAGGTGGAATTCGAGTGGATTGATATTGCTTACCTGTGGGTTTTGGTGAATACGAGACATCGCTGATCGACGATTTTGACGACTCTTCATCCCAATTTGAAGGTGTCGAGTCCGAACTAAATTTTTCAATGTCCATGTCGGATGAGGTCGGAGAAGGTGACTTTGGTTCGTGTAGTTGAGGTCCAGTCCTCGTCACCAAAAGTTTGAGGGAAGCTACTCCCTTTCGCTTGTTGGACGGCGCGCTAGAGCTATCGCTCGAGTCGTCGCTTATGGCAGTATTTTTTCGCTATTGTCTGGGTTTAACCATGGTAATGACCAGCGGTGAAGTGGTCGCGCGAGCCGGTGTTACGACAGTGCGGGAAGTGCGGTTGATAAGGATTTATTGGCCGTGTTACTGAGCGAGTCACAGTACTTAGATGCAATCAGCTAGGCTATACCGTCCGAGGTTGGATGGATGCTTTCGTATATATGCCCATCCCTGGATGTCCACATTGTCCCATCTTGGTCGATGCGAAAATGATATGATATCCAAAAACAACATATTATATACACATTTGGTAAATGGTATGTGTAGTTTTTTTGTTGACATTATGTTATGTTTTATGGTTCTGAGAAGAAACCAGTTTCTGATTGGTATGCATATGTCTGTTTAATGTGTTAATGGTTATGTGTTTGAGTCATAACCAAATAAAAACTATTTTAACACTTTCATCCAAATTAAAATAGTTCTACACGTAGAACGACTTTATTCTGAAAAATAAAAAAGGTCTTCACATAAAACAATTTTATTATAATAAATTAATATGCAAATTAGGTAGTACCGACATTAAAACAAAAAATATCAATAATTACGATAGCATTAATGATGTAATAACATTCGAATTTTTAACTCAACAAGTTGAAATTTGATTATTTTTGTAATCTATACCTATTAAAGTATAAAGACATACGTGGCTAATAAGTATACATTTCAGTAGAGCCAGATATTAGAATATCTCTTACCTATATAAGTTCTACATTTATTTACGTTGAATGCAATTCCTTTATTTTGTTATATATGTAAGTTACTCGTGAGTTGTGTGGAATATTGTACACAACGTAGGTGTTAAAATTAGTGAACATAGGTATGAGGTCCTTTCCCATATATTTTAATATATTTTTCTTCTTAACAAACGATATATATCCAGAGTGTATTTTGAGAACATCAAGAACTGTGAGAGAAATGAGCAAAAAATTATAAGAAAAGCTAGCCTTACAGGTTTGCCACCATATTTAGTTAACAGCGAAGCAAATTGTAATACCATCACAGAATAACTAATGCTGTGGTACTATCACTGTGTGTTTTTATTTTTATCAAAAGGATACAAAAGAATTAAATTATGGTTGGTGAATGAATTAAAAAAACATTTTTTCGGGTACCTTAATATTAAAATTAAAATAAATTGGTAAATTATTTAGCATTTTACTTTAGACTATGTAACTAATATTTACGAAATTACAACGAAAATATTTATATTGAGGTTAAAAAAATCGTGCTTTCACTGGAAGTTCTTAATTTTTTAGTTGTTTATTCTTATGCTTTATCGAAAAAATTTTAAAAAATCAAAAAGTGACTTATCTAACGTATAAATTACTTAATTTATAATAACTTAATTGTTACGTAAGTAACAATTAAGAAAATTGCTATGAAAATTGTAGGATAAATTTTTCAGTGTTTTATGTTATATGCAAGTGATATATTGTAAAAACAACTTTCACTACAGGTGTTTAGTATAAAGTTATGCAATAGACGAAAGACTTTATAAAAGTTAAAACTAGATTAAAATTCAATAAACAATTTTATATTATCATTATTATTAAAATAAGTATAATTGTATATAAACCACTAGTTTTTTATTAATTTCAAAAATATATAATAAATTGAAGACTCAATTCCACAAAAATATTTACTTTATTTTGGTAAATACGTATTAGTCGTTATTATGTACTGAAATGGTAACTTTGTTACTGAAATACGTATTTACCAAAATAAAGTAAATATTTTTGTTATTATATATATATATATTTGAGTTTTCAATTTATTATTAGAAAATTCCACAAATACTCAAATTATAAATTCCAAAATATAAATAATTTTTTTTTAAATGTCCCATATTTTTTCAGAATCTACTTTCCAATTAAGTAAATTATATGTATTTTTCAGATTTAAATTTATATTATTATAATATCTAGTTCAAGACCCAAAGGGTTGTATCTAGATTGTATTTTTTATAATAAACACAGGATTGACTTGTAATTTATTATACTATTTACTTCAAAAGTAATTATAATTTTATTTCAAATTTGAAATTGTGTATTGTATATTAACATGTGTCAGGTTATGGTAAAAATGACAAAATAAGAATAATATTGTATATTATAATATGTTTTAAAAACATTTTCTATATGTAAACATCAACGTATTTATTAAATTTTTTTTAATTAAGAATATTATATCATACCATTATAATTTATAATTGCTATATTGTAGACTATACCATAAGCTAAACATAATAAACAATACATTATAAAACACATTTAAATATTCACATGATCCTACATAAAAAACAAAATGTTATGGTAAATAACAGCTACTTAATGAGTAATACCATTATTCAGCAGGATAATCTCATAATATAATTATATATTTCACAGACTAGAAGAAATTCATAAACCCATAACACCCATACTGATATAACAGTAGAAATTTAGAATATGAGAGGAAAATAATTAAATTTTATGATAAAAGTGAGTGGGAAATTTAGGAATAAATAATTGGATTTAATTGATATACAGTAGTAGTGGGTCGAACATTTCGAAGTTTGAAAAATCGAACCGAATTTCAAGTAGGAATAAATCTAACCAAACAGAACTTGATTAAAGAGTTCAAACTCAAGTAAAATTTCAACTATTTGAACACCAAATAATGTCGACTTTTAATTGTTTCACCCATTTTATAATTCAGTATTCTCTATAAAATATAATAAAAATATTCATATAAACCGGAAGTTACAACCGTTAAGAGTATGAATCTAGAGGTGTTCCCTTATTTTACCGATTGCAGCAATAATTAAATTATTTTTAAATACATTGTATCACTGTCTATTGGTTTATTGGTCGTCTTTAAAATACTCATAACAATATTAATTTATTATTATGGAAAACGCAGCTGAAGTTCCCAGAAACCGTCTAATTTAATAGATACAGTGCAGGTTACTTACTTAAATTACAGTGTTATGTTATCGTTGAAATTAACTTTATTTTAATTATTAAATTATTTAAATTTTCTAATGATTTATTATTAAATAAATAATATTTCACACGTCTAATCAATATGAAATTAAAATTGGCAAAAATACAACGAATTTCAATGATTTGATATACATTTATCATAATTTTGACGAACTGATTTATACCTTAGGTTATTACTTAGGTACTCAATATTTTTATACATACGTTTAATAAAGCGAGCAAGGAGCTAATGGTACAAGGAATTATTGTAGGAACAAAATAATGCTCGAGTAATAGTATACGATAAAGGGCACGGAAATCAACGGCAACATTTATTGAATCGTTGCAGCACATTTAACAACAGTCAGGATAGGCTTGTACCGATAGAAAAATATGTTGTAAGCTCTGGTATAAAAAATACTAAAAGTAAATTTTTAAAGTAGTCCAAAACAATTTTAGATTGCTCATAACACAAGGGAAAATGTACATAGAGCCTCACAGTTTTGCTAACCATTCCCCTTATTATTTAAAGCCTCTGTCCGTATATTCTCATTTAAGGGGTCAGGAGATAGACATATCCCCCTCTGGAGAATACCCAAAAAAGTGACTTTTAGTATATTATATACCGGAGTGTATAACATACGTTAACAAATGTCCAAGTACGATATGATTGTTATTGAATTTAAAGAAATGATTAAAAAGTGATTTTTCCATCGCCGTGTTATTATTAGAAATAATAATTTTGATAAGAAAATTTATTAGAATTTCATTATTATATCTATTACTACGTATCAAATAAATTAAGTTGTTCGAGTTCGGGTTAGATTTTAAACCTCATGGTTCGATTCGAGTTCTACCCACCTCTAAAATAAAGGATTCATATAATTCATAAATTATTTGGAATGGTATTTAATAATTAGACAATAATTTATAACGATTTTATGTATAGTTTCAAAAAGAAAGTTATTTTAAATAATATTAACGAATATAGTTAGTAACTTACGTGTGATTGGAGTAGTGACATCTAAAAATATGTAAATACCAATATTATTAATAACTATTAAATATATATTTACTTTTTACCAAAATTAGAATTGAATTTCTACACCCATATGTAAGATTTTACAGACAAAGATCATAATTGTTCTATCCCTGAAGAAGGTAATACTCTTATAATAAATAACTCCAACTTAATAACATATTATTTAACTTTATTCATTACACTTTAACTTTACTAATTGAATAAACATAGAATGTGACAAAAAACAACAATGACTACTATTTGTAAAAACCGCTTGATACCTATAAGGTAAATAAACATATCCTCAACATTACATAATAGGTGTTATCATCACAACACTTCCCCTTTTAAATATTAACATATTAATAGACAATAAGATTGTTAGTTTTAGTACTCTTACAATCTAATTAATTTATACAATCAAATATTTAATATAGACAATATAGTAATAGTAAATTTAAACAAATAATAATAATACAAAATAAAAACATTACAAATTTAATTTTGTGACTCGTTTGATAGTCCTTATAGAACGTCTTATTATTGGTTCATCCTTATTCATACTTTCCTTGCTGTCACTAATAGTATTACTTATTTCACCATCTTGCTTGCATTTATAATTAGTGTCACATATTTCATCTTTTTTGACTTTTTCATATCCTGCTTGCTCATACTCATCATTAGTTTCAGTCTCATGAATTATTTCTGTTTCTAATTTTTCAGTCTTATTTGTTACTAAATTCGTTTTTATTAATTAGTCTGTATGCCTTTTATATGTCGCACCATTTTCTAGTTCCACCATATAAAGTACATTCCCTAATTTTTTTGTAATCTTTCCCCTATATCATTTTTTGTAACATAGTCTCTTACTAGCACTCTTTCACCTATTTTGAATTCTTTTATGAAACTTCTAATTGCAGTTTATTTTTGTTTGTTTTTTTGAACGTTTATTCTTACATTAGGTTTAATAATATCAAATCTGGAACGTAAATTTTTACCTAATAGTAATTTAGCAGGACTTTCCTTAGTTGTGGTATGTATAGATATTCCATAATCAAATAAAAATTGGTTTAAACGTTTATTAACATGGAGTATATTAATTTTTTTTAGAAAGATTTAATTATCTTAACACCACTCACTGCCTGACCGTTACTTTGAGAATAATAGGGAGAAAAAGTCCTGTGCTCTATACCATTTTCTTCAAAAACTGCCCGAACTACGAAGATGTAAAAGGGGGACCATTATCTGTTACTAAAATTTCAGATAAATCGAATCTTGAAAATAAATTATTATATATATTCATAGCATATTCAGCATTTGTCGATGCCAATTTAAATACCTCAATCCATTTTAAATAAGCATCTTCTATTATGAGAAATTGGTAACCTTTAAATGGTCCTAAGTAATCTGCGTGCAATTTTTGACACGAGCCTTGTGGCCATTCCCACGTATGTAGAATTATTTTTCTTGTCATAACTCTAGACTCAGAACAATTAATGAAACTTATCTATTCCAGGCCACCAAACATGACCTTTAGCAGTTTACTTAATTTTAGTTACTCCCAAATGGTTTTGATGTAATTCATTTAGAATTTTATTTTTTAAAGTATCCTAAATTATGATTCTATGCCCCCACAGTATAATATCTTGCTTAATATTAAGTAATTCTTGTTTTTTGTTTATAAACTTCTAACTTTTCTCCTAGTATTTCAGGCCAGCCATTCATTATATAATATTTTACTTTGCTTAATAATGGATCTTTAATAGTTTTTTTATTTAACTAAATTAGCGTTCATGATTTTCATATCATCAACATGATGTAACTATGATATTTTATGATTTATATTTTTCTTTTTATCAACTGGTAGTCTAAATAGACTATTATATACTACTATATCATCACTATTATTTTTATATATTATAAACTTTATTTTAAAATTGTAGCCCGATAAAAATTTAGCATATCTTTGTAGCCTATCATGATAGGAATTCTCTTCTTAGGCACAAAAATACTTACTAATGGTTTGCAATCACACTTTATTATGAACTGTCTTCCCCATAGGAAATTGTTAAATTTATTTATTCTAAAAATTATGGCAAGTGCCTCTTTGTCAACTTGACTATAGTTTATCTCTGCAGAGTTTAAGGTTTTGGAAGCAAATGCGACAGGACGTTCTTTATTATAATTATCTATCTGTGATAAAATTGCCCCCACAACATATATGCTGATGCATTAAAATTAAGTATTCTGCGATAATTCGGGTCAAAATGTTTTAAGATTCTATCAGATATGATTTGATTTTTTAATTCATTAAAAGCTATTTCGCATTCTTTGTTAACTTCGAACTTGACGACTTTTTTTAATAAATTAGAAAGAAGAGTCTGAATCGTTAATAAATTTGGTATATATTGTCTGTAATAGTTTATTGAACCTAAAAAAACTTGGAGCTGAGTTTTTTTTTCTGGAAATGGTATTGATGTGATCGTTTTTATTTTTTCAGGGTTTTGTTTAAAACAGCTGCTATTTATTATATACTCTAAAAATGTAATCTCATTTTTAAAAAATAAACATTTATCTTTCCTTACTGTTAATCCTAATGTTTTTAACGAATTTAATACCTGTAAAATGGTTTCAAACTGTCCCTTTTCGCTATAACTAAAAATTAGAATTTCATCAAAATAAACTCTTATGTTGTGAATGTGTTTTAACTTTTCCCCAAATCGATTTAAAAATATCCCTATGGAAGCATTTATATCAAAGGGAACACGATTATAAACATATACACCTTTAAGTGTGCTTATGGCCGTCAGTTCTTTGGATTTTGTATCAAGATATAATTGGAGTTAAGCTTGACTTAGATCTATAATGGAAAGTTTGCCTTTTGTTTGAATTCCTACTAATAGTTCTTCAATCCTAGGAACTATTGCTCTTTCTAACTTTAGAAAAGGGTTAACTGTAACCTTATAATCACCACAGATCCTAATATCCCCAGATGGTTTGATAATAGGAACTATTAGTGTGCCTCATAGACTATATTTTACCTTGCTTATCTTTTTCTAATCTATCAAGTTCAGCTTCTACTTTATGTTTTAATACAAGAGGAATTGACCTTGGTTTGAAAAACTTTAGTTTTACACCATCTATCAAAGGTAGTTTAATTTTCTCTCCTTTGTACAAACCTAAATTATCACTAAATACCTCTGGAAATTTTTTACTATCTCATTTTCTATGTTATTATAACTTATCCTTAATAAGGGTTTTGTTTGTTTTTACGGTTGACTTAAACATAAGTTTGATAATACACCCATTTTCTTTAACCATTTTCTACCTAATAATATAAGTCATCCACTTTAATAACATACCATTTACCCCTCAACTTAGTGTTTTCGTATTTAACATTTGCTCTTATGTATTTTAATGTATTAACTATTTCACTCGTATAATATATTATCCGAGTATATATTATACACATATTATATATAAGATATTCAATCCGTCTGACTCTAGTTTTATATCTTTAAACCTTTTGTTATATTCATTTTCTGAGATAATGAAAACAGATGCTCCGGTATCTAATTCCATTTGAATTTTTTGCCTTCAATTTCAACCTCAACTTTTTTTGGCTCTACTCTATACACTTTATCACTTTTCTCTACATGAAATAATTTATTAATACTATCTGCCCACTCATCATCACTTACACCCCTTTCACTGTTTTTTCATTTAAATAATTGGTTCTATCACCTTTTTTCCTACAATTATATGCCAATTGTCCTACACGCATACATAAATTACACGAGTATTCTTTATATTTACAATCAAAAAATGTATAGTTACCCCTACCGCAACAAGTGAACTTCTTTGCTGGTTTGTCTGCTCCATTCTTGCCTTTGCTGTGATGAGTGAACCTTTCCCCCTTAGACTGCTGTTGGTTTCCGCCTTGATTCTGATTGATCGTCCCACTTCTTAAATTGTTTCATATTTCTCTTCATGCAATGGATATCTTCAGGTTGATGTTCTTCTACGTCTTTAATGGCTAATTCAGACTGTATTGCTATTTCAAGCGCCTTATCAAAGGTTAAGTTTTCATCTTTTTCAAGTCTAAACTTTCTTCTTGCTTCAATACTATGTATGCCATTTACTAATGGGTCTTGTAATCGTTCCATTAGTCCGTTACCGAATTTGCAATTATTAGATAATTTCTTTATTTCTTTTACATATTCATAAACTGGTTCACTTTTGCCTTGTGTTCTACTGTTAAACTTAACTCGTTCGGAAATGAAATACGGTTTAGATGAAAAATAGTTTTGTAAACACTCTTTAACGTAGACGTTTGTTTTCGTCTCCGGTTTATCAGGTGTACCCAAATCTTTAAGTATTCTATACGGGTTTTTATCCATTAACGTTAACAATGTTGGAACTCGTTGTTTCTCAACAATAGGTACTATTGCAGCTGATATACAGTTCAAATCGCTCGATGTATGACTCCCAATCATCGTCTTTCTCGTCGAATGGTTCAATGTGACCTAAAAGAAATAATTACATCTTCTTTTTCTTTACCATTAAATACGTTTTTATCCACTTTAATCTCTTTAGTTTGCGCTTTTTTTACCTTTGTCGCCAGTTGTTCTATCGCTTAAATAGGTAATACTCTTATAATAAAAACTCCACTTTTAATAAAATATCATTTAACTTTATTAATTACACTTTAACTTTACTAATTGAGTAAACATGGAATGTGACAAAAACAACAATGTCTACTATTTGTACAAACCGCTTGATATAAGGTAAATAAACATAACCTCAGTATTACATAATAGGTGTTACCATCACAACAGTAATAATGATTTTGTGCTTTTTTATCAAAAATTCTGACAAACGATACTTTAGACTTACAAAATCTTTATATCTATGGGATTACATATCCCAAATCTCACAACCCATACCAAAATACAACGTCATCTTACATCTATTATGCTGTGATTTTTGTATCTAGAAACATATATTTTCTAGATACTGATCATTATACTATACCACTATTTTATATATTATATCTTGTATATTTATAAACCCATGTACATTAAAATAACTATAGTTATACATATACTTGTGCCTAAGTTTTGTAAAAATATAGGTATTAGTCAAATAAAAGAAAGTTTAATACATAAAAAGGGATGGTGAGTGTTTCATTGTATATCAATCTGACATGTTAATTTCAAATACGCTGAAATTATTCACAACCCATGTTGGTATAACAGTAGTAACTTGTAATTTGTTAGAAAAAGTATCATGTTTTATGCCAATAATGAGTGGGAAGTTTAAAGAAAAAGATTTGAATTAAATTGAAATACATGGGGCTTGTTAATTTTAGATTTATAGGAATGGCATTGAATGAACGGATAAATTACAGAAATGCTAAAAAAGCAAGGGATTTAACTGTTTTATACGAATTTATCATACGGAAAAGCGTAAAATAATCGTTTCCTACAATACAATTTTCAGATTTGAATAACTTGAGTAAATGTTTAAACAAAAATTTACCAGCAAGTTGATGTAACTAAATTACTATAGAAACATTGAATATAGAATATATTGCATCAATACGTAGTTGATGCAGGAAAACAATTGTGTATTTATTATTTTTTAAACGTTGAAAAATGGTAGGAAATAAAAAAAGAACCAGGAATAAAGATATTTTATTTACTACATAAATTGTATTTTTTTTTTTTCATAAAATTGTTAATATTTCAACAATAATATCTAATAGTATCACAAATAGATTTAATTTAAATAATATTAACAAATATAATTAGTAACACTTACGTTCCTTAATTTCATTGAGTTCAGATTCTATATAAATAACAATATCATTAATATTAAGTATATATTTACTTCTGCCTTAAATAAGAATTAAATTACTGCGAAATATGGGACTATAGAGACAAAGACCAGAATACGGGTTTTATTTATAAGCATATTTTATTTGCATCAATAATATTATACACTATCATTTTTATTTTATATAAAAAGGTACACATCATTCAGGGAGTTAGACGAACAACAATTTAATATGACAAATACTGTAAAGTAAATACATTATAGGATTACATACCCCGATCATACTCTTACAACATTAGATCAAAAAGAAATTTCAAGAAAATTTACTGAGAAGTTTGAATTGTCCACAACAATTATAGAGCAATGGTGTGAATCATAGCGTCAACTAAGTTCTTACTGACAAGTGTTTGGATTTAAAGACTGTTTTGTCGCCAAACTACCAAACAAGGATATTTTAATCGCAATTATTCTCAACAACAATTTAACATAACAAAGTAAATATATTATAGGATTAGATACCCTAATCATATCATCAAAACATTAGACCAAAATGGAATTTAAGGAAAGTTTATTGGAAAGTTTCAGTTGCTCACAAGATAATTATAAGCACTGGAATTCACCAGAATCTATCTACTAGGTTTATTGGTCTCATTATAGAAAATGTTTAGAAAAATATACTTACCAAAAGCATATAATTTATTAAGAAGCATTCGTAATCAAATGCCTATTAAACTAATAATCTTCCAAGAAGTGCATAAGATGAAGCCATCAGTAAACAATGAAAGTACAGCCTCAATATAACTAAAAAAACGCATAGGATTTAACAAATTTATGTTATGAAAAATATGTAAAATCAAGAAAACAATTTTCTTTTCAATTATACATATGTGTATGTAATTATAAAAGGTTTCATATATTTCCTACATCTAATCATATAATATATTGTATTGATCTATTCATAAAGAATATAATATTAAAAAACATAAAGTATTTTGCCAAATTGTCACTAATTATTATAAAGTGGACACACAATAATTATTAATTATTATTGTTCATCATACTACTTAACATTGATTTAAAGAGGAGGCTTTAAGAAAAATTTTAATATTTTTGAAATTCTATTGTTGTTGCTAAAGTTTAATTTTATCGTATAGTATTATTTCCATTATTTTACGTCATATAAATAAATAAATATTCTCAAATGTATAAGGCTATATAAATATAATGATTTATTATATACAGCCATCTCTTTTCTATAGTATTGACTTTTAAATGAGTATAGCGCAATAATGCGAATCATAATCTTATATAGCATTTACTTAATTCTAGCTGAAAATTGTTCTAATTAAAAAACTGTTTTGAAGGCAAACAGACATTTATTATTCGCATTTATTCTTATCTGATTTTCCATTTGAAGATAGCCCAGTAGATATATTTTTAAAACCTATGTATTTTATGTCATTTACTCATTATTCCGTATTATCATATATTCCGTGTCTTAAATTTGCAGACTATGATTCAATATATTTTTGCATAATAGTATCTTCATTTAGAGTTTAATTCATTTGTATACTTTCTTGTATAATATTATGTGTCATTATCTGGAGATCATCTACTAATTTTTCAAATACTAATATTTCACAACTAGTTTTATTCCTATTTAGTTATGAAGTTTTATAAATTATATATATTGTATAATGTATATAATATATAATAAAATATTTAGGAGAAATTCTGCATGAATAAATTACCTGTAGGTAGATTTACATATTCTTCAGAATTCAATTCTAAAAGTTGTATATAATATATAATATTATTGTATAATAAATTCTTTTCAAATAAAATATTACGTATTATAATAATTTATTGTAATTACAGATTTTTTGTGTAGTACAATAACTCTACACTATGTAACAAATAATATCATACACGTCAAAGCAAAACTCTTTCTCTGTGCAGGTCTTCTTATATAGACATCAAGAAACATTTGAATTAATTAATTCGCCAAAATTAAATAATATGTACGTTTATCACCATCTGGGTAATGTAATTATAAATAAATACTTTCAACCTCTATTCATCTCATTAGATAAATTATAAGTAATTCCATGCGAAGTCTTTACTTTCATTTTCAAAATGTGTATTTATAAGATGTTAATTTTAAAAATGATAAATGAAATAGTTTCTCTTACTTACTTAGAATTTATGAAAGTTAAATGAACAAAAACTAAATGAAACTAAATTTTTCAAATAAATTATGAATTTTGCAATTAACTAGGTATTGAATTTCTATCCAATTTTTTTTTCTTTATCAATTCATACTATTTTTTTTCCTAATTTGAAATATGTAAAATAACAAATAATATACATCATTATATGTGTAATGATATTTATCATCATATCACGTGCGGTAGTTTATTAATAGCATTTTATGCTATTTAAAATCTAAATTACCTCCTAATTTGTTGTGAAACGTCATGTTGGGTAGCACATTAATTTAATTGTAATATTAATTTAACTTTCAAATTAAGTATAGTATCAACAACTTTATAACAATATAAACATATTTATATTTCATTTAAATTTAAATGAAAAAAAATTATACAGTTAATTTTTAAAATATTTTGATATTAAATTTTTATAGTATTTTCGTATAACCATCAATTATATATTATAGATATAACCAATGGTATACCTTCGGTGTAAGTAAGAACAACAATTTTATTTTGAAAATTTTTAAATAAAAAAAACAAGACATGTGTTGAACAAAATATTTGCATGAGAATTATATTTTATGCCTCATATTTTATAGATATTTTCGCTTTACAAAGGTTCATATGAAAAGTTAATTTAAGTATACAATATGAATAGTAGATAGATGCATAATACATTTTATGTATATTTATATACATTTACTTACCTTGTCCTATACTAATATTGAATCCATCACTACGTAATGAATCTATTAATAATAATTTGTGAGTAACTGTGTAAGTATTTAATTTATGAACTATATTATCTCTAGATGTATAAATATTATAAACTTAAAATTTACTTACTCGGACAAATATCTGTAGACAAAATAGGTCCATGTTAAAATGGAAATTCAATAATAGAATTATTTTTATGCAATATTCTGTATAATACAGGAATAATAAATATAAACTGAATTGAGGTTCATAAAATGTTTTATCTTAAAATAAGTTATTTTATTAATATAATTTTAATTAACTGTTTTTTTTATAATTAATAAGCTTAATCGATTTACTATCTTCTATTATGTGTATATTTAGCCCGAGCCACTCAACGGAAACTTTTTTGTTCCGAGGTATTATTTATCAATGATTTTAGTAAATTATTAAAATTGATTTTTTTAGAGATACGAGTAGATGGCCCTTAGCTTTATTAACATAATAGTTAATTTAAACTTAATTTCTTTGTCAGCGTCACTTTATAAACTAATTTTTAATCTTATATATAGGTACGTGGTATTAATTTAATATAAAATTCGTACCTAATTTTTATTTTTTTGTCAATTATATATGTATGTAATAATTGGAAAACGTTTAATATATTTTTTACATCTAATCATCCAATATAGGAGTCTCCAAAGTTTTTATTCGAGGGCCATTTGAAAAATTAAAATCTCTTATCGGGCTAAAAGTATTTAAACATTTTAAACACATATTATTTTTAAATTTACGGGAATATAATATATACAAGAATTAATATATATATATATATATGTTTTTTATTAATAATTTTACATAGTTTGTGCTTACAAAAAAGATTTTTTATGACTTAATTTAATGTATTAATTAATATTATACAAAATAATTTATAGTAAGAATTTCAATTTCAATTTATAAAGTATAAATTTTTATTGACGTCTCTAATATTTTATGCATAAATAATTGTAGATTACTGATTTCATATTGATTCCAAATGTTTGTCGACATAGCTTATATTTTGATTTAAGGAATAAATTAATTTAAAACTTCAACTTCTAAGAAATATTCCAAAATATAGGAATTTATAAAAATAAATTAAAGTCTCTTCTCAATATTTAATATTAAGTGCATATCATTACATTGTAAATCAATAATTTGCAATTGAAAAATAGGAAATAAATTCTCAATATCACAACTAAACAGATTTTGATAAGTTTTTATTTTTTTAGATTTGACATCAAGGATCAAGGTCAGAAAAATATTATTAAAATTAAATTTTAAGTTCAAAAATTATTTTTTGTGCAAAATTGACTGGAAATTACGTTTTAGAATCTTTATAATATTTCTCACTGGTAATCAAATGAGTGAAACGATTCTTGGAAATCTGGGCATCAAATAAAATAAGTTTTTGCCTAATTGCTTTTACAAAAGTGTTCATATTACAAAAGCCTTTTCAATTAAAAAAATTTCAAATTAATTTCTCATCTCAAAAATTAATAATAATAACATGGCTGATAAAATATGGTGTATATGCAGGGTACTCCGTTTCTATTTATTTCAAAAAATCTTAAAAGTGACCATGCTAAAGTGAGATATTATACTTATTTTTAGATTTTTATCGTCCATTGGGGGACAGTTTAAACTTCTTTGCGGGCCGGATGTGGCCTACGGACCGTAGTTTGGTACCCCTTATTTATTATAATGTTTTGATCTATCCATAAACAATATTTTATGAAAACATCAAGAATTTCGCCAAAATGTCACTAAATATCATAAAGTGGATAATTATTAATTATTATTGTTCATCATACAACTAAAGGGATTGGATGCGGTCATTTATTAAGGGGTTGTGTATAAGCAATTATAATTAATGTTAATAAATACGGCTACCGTATTTTAAAAGACACTAAATCCTATTTTCGACATACCGATTGTCCTAGTGATGTGATAAGTATTCTGAAAACTGACATAATTTCATTGTGAAATCTACATTAAAACATCTTTGCCACTTTTTAATTTTTTTTCCTCGATTTTCACAAAAATTTTAAATGCAATTTTTAAATATCGAATATATAAATTTAATTAGGGAGAAAAAATAAAAAATGTGGGAAAGACGATCTAAAGGAGACGTTAGAACAAATTCAGATCATTTTTTATAACCATTATTGCATCACTAGACCCATTAGTACGTTGGAAATATAAATGATCTAAATTTCTGTGTTACATGTGTGATAGAAAGCGACAGACAATCGACGCTTCCAATCCCCATAACTCTGATTTACAGAGGAGGTTATGAGAAATATTTTATTACTTTTGAAATTCTATTGTTGTTAACGTTGAAAACAAATATTTCATGTTGGTAACAGTGCAACTCGCTGTGCGATGCTCGCCAACAGCTGCAACTCCATGGTTATCCACGGTGTAAAGAAGATTACACCGTGCTTGCTCCTAACCATTTTTATACCTCGTGTTTCAATTATCTGCTATTTTGTGTTTAATTTTATTTTCATATTTGTATTTATTGTTCATGTTCGTTAAGTTGTTCCTTTTAAGATCTTTTTGTTTGTCAACCCTCGAAGGAAATCTTTCGGTATTAGGCCGTCGGTCCTAGCCAGAGGATTTTTCCTACAAAGTTAAATAAAACCATGTTTTCATAATTTTGTATTTTTCTAGTATAGTTTTAGTACCTTCTAAGTATCGTTCTAAAAACGGTTTTGTTTAGTTTTTTTCAGTATTATTTTATTTTAGGACGGTCACTATTGTACCTTTAAAAAAGCATGTGTAGTACGGAGCATACTAATTGCCTCCCAAAATATACGAATTGCCTCCCGTCCTTTTCGAAAATAGAAAGGTAAAAAAAAATATTAGTCAGGTAGTTTTAAATTATATACGAGTTGCCTCCCAAAAATGAACACAAATTATTAGTTAGTGGTTCATAAACTTGATACCGTCTACACTCTGCGCGATAACAGTTATTATGCACTACGAGCATGGAGCAATTATTAATATTGCTACGTGCAATATTGTCGTGATTATTTTCTTGTTTCTGTTCTGTGTTTTTCCAAACGTATCGTTATTTTGGTGTTTTATTATTTGTCCTAATTACTTGGGTTTAATTATTTGTGACATATTGTACATATTACCATTAATTATATATTATATATATAATCAATGATATTACATATTACACATGATACCTACTTGTGATATTTTATAATACCTAATAATTAGTAGTTTTATTCTATGTGGCTATTTAATTTAAAAGTTACATATTATAATCATGTTTAACATATAAAATAAATTTAAAAATAATTCGAATACAAATACGAGACACAGTTATACAATATAGGTACATAAAACATAGGTAATTGGTTAGGTTTATAAATTATTGTTTCAGTTTAAATTAATTTTAAAATGTCAATAAATTAAAAAATATATTTAAAAATAATTTTGGCGAACTCGTCATTTTGGCTCGGTACACAGGCACGCCGCATTATAGGTACATACGCATCGTGTACCTAGGCACCGTACACTATCATTACTTTTTTTCGTGTTTGATTCATTTTTGGAACCACTTATTTCTTACATTTTACTACCTACTAATGGGAGGCAACTAGTATAGACCCTTTTTGGTTACGATAAACATCCGGGAGGCAACTCGTATAAGGTCGGGAGGCAACTCGGATAAAAATGATCCATCTATTTTACATCGGGAGGCAACTAGTATGTCCCCATTCATTTATGATGCTTGATGTAGGTTTTAAGGTTTCTTGAGATCGTTGCTTAATATTTGTAATTGTGACATTAGCTTCTATTAATGCTGCCTCCGAATCATGAGAGTGGTTATTTACAATCTTTAATACCTAATATTTATTTGTAAAAATATTATTTAAGTTTGGTTTAAATTATAATAATATGATATAATAATAATATATAATTTATAATTTTTTAAATAGCAAAAATGGCAAATTGTTCCCGTTGAAATTTAATGGTAGCAGATATAACGGAAAAGATCCAATATTTTTACCTCAGATTTTTCAGTCGATGTATGAATTCTACATATACAATAATTTTTGTATCGACATCTCCAAAATTTTTTTGATCTTTTTGTTTTTTGATTGTGGCTTGGTATATAAGAATACTAAAGTCAAAGATATTTTGGATAAATTTGGTATAAAACGTGAAACCAGCTTACCATATACACCACAGCAAAATGGTAAAGCTGAACTATCAGTGCGAACAATTGTAGAAGTAGCTAGAACTATGCTATACAGTAGAAATTTGCCGAAGAATCTTTGGGTTGAAGCAGTAAATACAGTTGTATATGTATTAAATCTTACGGGAAATTCAGATCATAATAAAACGCCGAACATAAGCCATTTAAAATTATTTGGGAGTGAATTTTATGTTTGCATACCAAAAGAAAAACGTAGAAAATGGGACCAAAAAGGAAGGAAAGAAATATTTGTCGGATATTCAGAAGAAACTAAAGGATACCGTATATAAAATATATATTTAGTGAAAAATTTCACTAAATAGAGATGTTATATTCAAGGAAGCTACAGAGATAGAGATCAAAAATGAAAAGTAGGGGAAGAATTAACTTCAGAAATGGTAGCTGAAAGTGAAGAAAGTAACAGTAGTGATGAAGAAAATGTTGAAGGAGAACAAAATTTAGACAAATTTTTTTTTTAATAAATTTATATAACTTTTTATAATTTAATATATTTATTAAAGAATAAATCAATGAACAGATCAGACTCGAGAACTACCAAAAATGAGACTCGGAGATAGACAAAATGTAGAAAAACCAATAAGATATAGAGCAGAAACATATTATTCAAAATCGAACAATTCAGTTGCATATGAAGAAGCTATGTTACAACAAAATTAAAAAAATTGGTAAGAAGCAATGAATGAAGAAATGTCATCATTAAAGAAAAATGTAATTTGGAAATCATTAGATTTACCAGTAAATAAAAAGGCTTTTTATAATGGCTGAGTATATCGAACTAAACTCAAGAAAAATTTAGAAGTTGACAGATTTAAAGTCAGATAAGTAATTAAAGGCTATACACAAGTGCATAGAATAGATTTTCAAAAAACTTTTAGTCCAGTTGTAAGGTATGACTATACAAGTAATACTAGCGATAGCAGCAGCCAGAAAGTTGAAACTTAGACAATTTGACACCATGACAACTTTTTTATATTTTGATCTCGAAGAAGAGATTTATATGAATGGTTGAATATGAATCAGCCAAAAGGATACGAAGATGGAACTACATTAGTTCGCAAACTACAACGAAGCTTATATGGGCTGAAAGAGGCACCTAGATGCTGGAACAAAAAATTTAAAAAAGTGCTGTTAAAGTATGATCTAAAGGGAACAATAGCAGATCCTTGTGTATTAGTAAGTATTAAAAATGAACAATTATTAATTGTAGATGATGGGATCATAGCAGCAACGAATAATGAGCTAGTGGACATGATGGTAAAGTACCTGAATAACAATTTCGAGACGAAAACAGGTGAACTTGATTATTTTCTGGGAATTGAAATCGACAGACCTGATGGCTCAATCTTCATACATCAATCGTCGTATTGTCAGTGCATATTGGAGAAATCTAAAATGGGGAAAGCAAATGTTTTGTGTATACCTGCAGACTCTCAACACTCAATAGATCCAAATTTGTCAAAATCAATACAAGCTGGGGAAGTTTCATACAGAAAATCAGTTGGAAGTTAGTTATATTTAAAACAAATTACAAGGCCTGATAAAACATTTGCTGTAAACCTTGTCAGTCATTATTTGGAAAAGCTTCTGATAATGCATTGGGATGCGGTGAAATGTATTTTGAAATATTTAAAAGAAACATTTAACTATGGTTTAATTTATTACTCTAATGTGAAACTGAAATTGTGTGGATACAGTGATGCAGACTTTTTGGGCCGGGAGCTTAAAATATTATTACACTCGCCCGGTTACCTATATACATCTCGTGCGCCACTCAACCCGATATCCGAAACGACTCGATCAGACACACGGTGTGTATTTGTGTGAATAGAACCCTAGAGCTCCTAACTAGGTTCGCTGAGGAAAACTAGGGCCTATGTAGATGGAAGAGTGTGTGCCGTATGTATACGTGTGGGTGTGTAGATATACTTAAAACTAGTAAAAATAGTAACTCAGATTTGATAATTGCTGTTGCTGTATTACTAGTACAAATAAATATATATATGTTAAATAATAAATGGTAAAAATAATGACTTACGGCCTTTTTGGCTCAACAGGTAAAAACGTTATAAACAAAATAATATGGCAATAATAAAATAAAAATTCACAATATTTGTCGGTGTGAAGACTGGCCTGTACACACCTGTACCTAAATCTAAATAAATTAATATAAAATTTACACACACACTATATAATTAAATTTCACAATAAAAGTGGCGATTAGCGCAAGCACAAAAAATATAATTTTGGTAACACAGTGGCGATTAGTGCATTCGTATGAAAAACACACAATAATATGACGGCGATCACGCCCGTATATATTATTATTTATAAAAACTTGCGACGTTTAGCGCACACACTTACTCACGGCGATTAGCGCAACGTAAATTACTAACCATATTTTTTAATAAATAATTCGCAGACATTAGGTACGTGTTTATCAATAACGGGTGTATCTCGCACGACGAACGGAAAACAACAACAAAATACGGCGACAACGACTGCGGTCAGTCTATATTTTCACATATAATTATTCACAAACAGATAATGACAATTATAAACTTAATTAACTAGGGTGCATGTGTGTGTGTGTGTATGTGCGACCGGTCGGCTTTAATTGGGTCGTTGAACAATATATTTATTTCGCGATCCGGCGTCAACACAGACTATGTAGTCTATGCTAATGATACTACAACAAGACGATCAACATCAGGATTCATTTTTATGATGACCAATGTAATCGTAGCATGGTGTTTACAAAGGTGAAAATCGGTAGCACTTTCAACTACTGAAACAGAACACTTAGCGGTAAGTCAAGCAGCAGTACAGGAACTACCATGGTTGACGCTACTTACAAGTAATCTTCTGAAGACACAGGGAGTGACCTGTTTTGTATGCGGATAATCAAAGGTCCATAAAACTAGTGAAGAATCCAGAATTCCATAAATGAACTAAGCATATCGATGTTCGATATCATTACATTCGTGAGAAGTTCAATGAAGGGATGTTTTCACTGGAGTATGTGTCCAGCAAAGAGCAGATAGTTGACTTCTTGACTATGCCAAGATCTCGGACAAGATTTCAGAAACTCAGGAAAATCAATGTCTTCCAACTGTTTTTCTTATATTTTATTAAATTGATAGTACATGTTTTTTATTTTATCGACATTTTTTTTTCATAAACTTCTTTGCAGTCAATATTTAGAAAGTCTGATTTTTCATCACGTTAAGGTAAAACCGGCATTAAATTTTCCCGATAGAAATTGCATGCGAACGTGGAAAGTGTGTTGGCGTAAAATTATTTACCGCGGCTCGAATATCTAGGTTCATTTACAGTTGGTTGGATCGAATATCCACTCAACATTGCTATTATAATTGGAAAATAACTCAACAACTCAAATATTCATTAAAATTATTTTTCTTCTATATTTATATTTTGTAGAGCTCTAATAGCTACATCACTATTATATATATATTTGTTCGACTTGAATAGCAAATTTTATTGTAAATTACCTATTGATACCATTTGTGTGTGGGTTTGTGCTTTTTTGTGATTAATTTGTTTAGGGTAGGTAAATAGCAGCTAGCCAGTCTGCAGCCATGAATTATATTAACCGCGAGTACCTACTATTTATATTGTTGAGCTAAGGGGCTAAATCTAAATAATTTTTATATACCTATGTATTATCGTTTTTGTGTTACTGTGAATTATTATTTAGTGTTATTATTGTCTCATATTTAACTTTAACCAGCAATACAAAACGTTATTATATTGCCTTACAATTTGAGTTACCATTTTTGATAAGTGGTTACCCGTTTTTATAGTTTGTAAGCAGTGTTACAGTTTTAGCTTATTTATAACTAGATCTAGCATTATTGAATTATCGTTTGCTTTAAAAAAATCCATTTAGCATGTGGCTTTTATTCTAGCATATATATTTGATATTTTTATTTTATTTTTAATAAATAAAAAAATATACTTGTAATAAAGATAATTATATACAAATATATATAAAGTATAAAAATATAAAATAAAATACAAATTTTTACATGATACAAATATATACATAATATAGAATACATTTGTTTTTTATGTATTATAAACAATATTGAAACTTCATATAATATAAATAGTAACTAATATACTAATATTATGTACTTAATTATTATTTATTTAATTCATTTAGTCTTTGTAATAACCACATTATAGATTTTTTTTATTTTTTGCATAAAATGGAATTTTGATTAAAATATTTTATGCGTATGATTACTTTCTGTTTCATATAAGTCTGAATTACAATTTTATATTTATAATCTGTTATCACTCTATTATACATTTTATTTGTTAATTGTTTTACAATATAACGTCCTTTAGGAATTTTTCTTTTTGTAAATTTTATAAATAATTTTTCATATCGTAATATTAATTTCTTGAAATTACTGCTAGGAACTATTAATCCACCATAAGATAAATGATTTCCCATGTTGGTAGTGCATAATCATGACAAGATTTACCTATCACAGCAGTTGTTGATCCAAATTCGGGGTACTTTGGTCTGTATGTTTTGGCTACCTAACCAATCAAATATTGAACTGCATCTTTTGTCATTGAATTCTGAACTAGTTTTTTATATTTGATATTTGATATCTCATCATCACTACTATTATTTATATCACAATATTTTCCCCTTCATTTATGATTTTATCTGCTTCTTTTAATACTTTTAACAATACAATTTCGTTTTTATTTTTATCATGTGTATTCAAACTATAAGTAATACCAGAAATTTTTCTAAAAACTATCGAATTTCGAAAACAAATTTTCGCATAATATAGTAGAAAAAATGATGTCTGTTCTACGGTTGATATTTTTTTAAACTCATTAAAATTCGAACTCTGATACGGCTCGGTCTTCTGTTTGAAATTTCACAACAAATTTTTTAATACGGGTAAGTGAACTCTTAACTACTCGTCTCCTTATTTTCAAATCACTTAGTATTTTTTTGATTACTTTCTACAAGTGACATATTTGCTTCTTTTTACGAATTATTAATAAAAATAAAATTAAACTTAAAAATAAGAAAATCAAAAATTTGCTAAAACAAAAATTCGAAAATTTGAAATAGTTGATTGGAATGCAACACACAGTACAAATTAATAAATCACAGGGTGGCATAAAAAAAAAAAAAAAAACAGAAAATTAAAGGAAATATTGTATCACGTTAAGGTCATTAAATGTTTGGGTCGGGACCATGAAAAATTATTACGCGTGCCCAGACACCTTATCTATAACCCAACTACCTACAATGATATAATGCCTACATGGTCGACCACAATATTTGGTAAATCACAGCAGTAGATTAATAAATAATTCGTAACTCTTAGAACACGTCACTATGGTTGACTATTAGAGCCAACTTCACACAAATAATTTAATAAATAAAATGCAATATTCAAATCATTCTAATAATTCACTCACAATACGTACATGACAATAAAACATAATAATTTAACGTCCATAAAGTTGGCCCACCAACTTTATCGTATCAATATCAAATCAGTGTCAATATTTTGCAAGTTAATTGTAAGAATTCGCAGGATCAATCCTGAAATTTGCAAGTCAATATTTACCCTATTTTTCTAAGGGTAACTGAAAGGATGTGCCAACTACAGGTAGCCCACCCACTTTGTCCTAGATCGTTGAAATTAGCACCAAACTATCCGTTAATTTGCAAGTAATTGAAAGTTCATTTTTAGAATTTGTAGGTAACTCTGGCCGCCACCGCGAGCTTTCACATGATTTTATTATTGTATTAAGAGAAGCTTTGCTCCCGGTTAAGGATTCTTTTTGAGTGTAGGACAAATATATACAATTAATAGTTTTACATACTCTTATTACCCAAACTTTAATATGCTAAAGGGGACTATTTTGTACTAATACGGATGATTTTTAAAACTTCCGTATACTCACCATATACCATATAGGTACCTACGTCTTACAATATACACAACTTTACGAAAGATATTTTATGTTTCCCCATATGGAAATCGTTCGTATGATTACAAAATAACCTCTAGGTTTGCACTTTCACATATTAGTAGAATCCAAGATGGTTTTTGATAGCTACGACAAGCATAGCTACCAAATTATTGGATGGGTTTCGTAATTATGGACGTCTTTCACAAGAAAAAGTTAAGAGTTCACTTAACCGCATTAAAAAATTTGTTGTGAAATTTCAAACTGAAGACCGAGCCGTATCAGAGTTCGAATTTTAAAGAGTTTAAAAAAATATCAACCGTAGAACACACACCATTTTTTCTACTATATTATGCGAAAATTTGGATTTTTAATAATTACAATATTACAGCCCAAGAATATATTTTTTTTTTGATTAAATAATTGAATAAAGTGATATTGACACAGAACTATTTTTAAAATGTGTTGAACTTGTTTATTTAAAACCCCGTTTAAATCTTTTGTGTCCTCTTAAATACATTTTTTCCCCTAAAAGATACTTTTTAAACGTTGGATCATTTAATTACTTTTTCATTATTATTACATTATATTTGAAAGTTTATTTTATTTTATCTTCTAAGGTATATTACTGATAATTATACAATTATCATTTTCATATATCAAATTATACAAAATTAATTATAATCATTAATATGTATATTAATTTTACAGCTGAGAAAAGTGATAAACAGTTTAATGATTCATTTGATCGACAAGATCAAAAGGACAGGATAATACATGATGAACAGAGTGCTAGCATAGCAAATGAAATGTAAGTTTAATGATTTGATTAATTAAATCCAATTATAAATCACTTTTTTTTTTCTATTGAAAAAATGTTAATAGTGGAGGAAAAATAGAAATATATTCTCAGCATCTCTCTCAAACATCTACAAATGTATTGACTAGTGACTCAATAGACAGTACATCTACTGATTTTATTAGAGCTATAGAATCCAAATATAAAGATTCGTGTGATGTAAATGGTAAAGTAAATATGTTATTCAATGAGTTAACATTAAAGTCCACAAAAGAAACAAATCTTTTCAAGCGACCATTTATCTATAAAGAAGAAATTACACCGAAAAAACGTAGAGAAAATCACAGTCGACGTTTTAAAGGTGACATTTTTTTTATTAAATACAATAAGTATATTTAGTACTATTATTCCTTTTGATATGAACAATTCCTTATTCCTATTACCTAATTATGTATTTTTAAATAATTAAAGTATATTAAATAATTTAATACCATTTATAATTTGTGTTACTGGTCAATTTTTCATAAAGATAATTTTGAAAACATTTTCAACAAAATTAAAAGAAACTTTCCCCTTTATACTAAAAAGAGGCTGTCATTTGGAGATAGAAACATTTCGCCCTTGAGATAGGATATTGGGGGTGGATGAATTCAAAGCAAAGATTAATCATTTCTCTTAATAAGATGATTTCTGACCAATGTACGGTATAATATAATTTTCTGATTTATAATAGTTTAATGTTATTTTTGGTTATTTTCCTTTATACTTAAAAAGTACTGAGAAAACTAAAAATGAACTAATTTAAATATTTAAATTACCAACTATATTTATACATTCCCTATCGGAAAGATTTTTATCCGAAAAATGCTTTCTCGACTATTTCAACCCACAAAATTGTACTTGTAAAAAAAAAACTTTTCAAAACTTTTATAAATAAAAATCATTGAAGCACTTTGCACGTTGGGTAGGATAATTATGACGGATATATTGAATTAGTAATAATAAATCTTGACTTTATAAAAAAAGAAACGATTCGGAGCGACACTTCAGTGGATATACTTGACAATTACTGCGAATTATACTAATTATATATATATGTTTACATATGCAGGATGTAACTAGACTATTTAACAGATGTTATAACTTTTTTTCTATTGAATAGTTTTAAGTTTTAATTTTTAAATTTTTTTAAAATTATTATTACAGCATGGTGCTATAACTTGAATATTTTTAAAATTAAATTTTAATATTTAGGAATTTGAAATAAAAAATGTAAAATTTTATATAAAATTAAAAAAAAAAAAAATCAAGAGCTGATTTTTAAACAATTTTTAAGGTTTGTGATAATTTGAATATTTTACCACTTATCCATCAATAATATATACGAGATGTATTTAATATCGATAAATATTTTTTCATAAAATATGGTTTGATGCATGATAAGAATTTTATCATTTTAACTGCAAATATCATTTTATCATAATAATGTTATGTTATTGTCGTCAAAAGTTATTTAACAAATAACAATCCAAAATTATATATATATATATACAATATATAACATATATTGTTTGACTTCCATCAATACAATAACAGGGGGTTACGATTATGTTATGCTTTTCTAGGTCTTTTTTTTAAAACGGGAGGTATAAATATACTAGTATATCTGAACTCCATGCGATCATACTGGAGGTATAAATATACTACGTGGCACCCTCCGCTTCACTTTTAAGGATTTTCTATAATTCAGGGGTTATAAATGATATCTACACATATTCAACAGGTTATGATTTTAATTAAGGTTGGGTAAGAGGTACGCCTATTATATTTTCCTAGGGAAGTGTCAAATTATTAGAATCGTTAATATGTACTTAATTCAAAATCGTAGAGAACTCACGAGACCACTGTTGTATAGAAAGATACAATAGGATAAAATTTACAAGCTTTGTAAAGCCTTCCCTTTGGATTTTTGGATTCGTTATACCTCTGTAACTATTAATAATATCCACAGCAATCCAAAGGCTAATGACTTTAATTAAACTTAGGTAAGAGGTACGCCAATTTTGAATTATGTACATTTTAACGATTCTAATAATTTTACCTTTCCCCTAGAAAAAATAATAGGCGTACCTCTTACATAAGCATGATTAAAATCATAACACGTTGGAAATGTGTAGATATCGTTAATAGCCTGAATTATAGATATCCAAAAAAGCGAAGCAGAGGGTGCCACGTAGTACATTTATACTCCTCCAGTATAATTTTATGGAGTACAGTAAATTAAACTAGTAAATTTATACCCCCCGTTTAAAGAAGACATAGAAAAGCATAGCTTAATCGTATCTTCTTGTTATTGTTTTAACGGGAGTTATAAATATCCTAATATAATCATACACCCGGTATTATTTTGATGGGAAATCCTAGGCGTTTAGTACTGGGGGTATGATTATACTAGCAGAATGGTAGTACCGGAGGTATAATTTTACCGGAGTATGACTTTCTTTCCAAACCGGAATACGTTATGGTAATTAAAAAGATTACTTTATTACTTTGAATTATAATCGTCTATGTACACTATCCCTACATGACACTGTACCTATACACCATGGTTATAAAGAACAGGTTAAACATAGTGATAGCTATTGACGGTCAGAACTCGTTACGGTATGGGTAGTTCCTCAAACCGCCGAGCGCTGCTGGTTAAGTGTGTCACAATTTGATCAGGTACCTACTTATTACTACCTACATTTTTGACGCTTATTAAATGAACAAAATATATATATTTTTGTTATTTATATTACATTGGGAATACTATAGTTTATATTACGTAAATATAATCAACCTACTTATAACAATAGTACAGAATATTCTGCGCCAATAGTATACCCATTGTCCAGTACCAAATTAGATCAGGATGGTATTTAAAAAGGTCATATTTCAATTTTTCGTTAAACTCGTAAGGAAAAACTACCCCGAAAAATACGATTACTTTATAATTCCGAAAATAATTATTATAAATTTTTAAGACATCGAATAATATATAATTTAGTACTATATTGATGGTGATATTTTTAGTTTTTTTTTCAAATTTATTTTATCATTATATGAATTATAGATTTTGAGGTCTTAAAAGGAATAATTCTAGGCTTATCAGATTATTATGTTAATTTATGTATATTGCTCTAACCGTAGGTATTCAAGAATGTTAGAAACTACAAGATGACATCACACTAATAATAAGTAGGTAGGTTGTAAAAACACGTCCACGAAAAACCAATGAAATTACCGCTAAGTGGGATCATAAATATTTACCTGTTTAGTAGTTTCAGTATCAAACAGTCTCCTTTTAGTTGGTGGATTTCGTTATTTCGTTTTTTTTAATAGGTTTTGATAAATATTTAGTTTAGGTTAGCACGTTTTAGATTTAGATAAAATAAATTTTACATTATGAATTTTGATCATAAATCTTATTTCACAAACAATTTAAGGTAAAAAGTAAAACTAATAGGTAATTATTAATTTATAGGCAAGTAAACACACCACAATTTTATTATTGCTAGTACCTGACTTCCAAATTCTTATAATTTGATCCACAGTGAAATGTTTTTCACACTTGACAACCAAGTTCATATGAGGTATTGCCTTAACCCATATTTCCTTTAAAGGTTTATTTTTGGGAAATAAAAATTTTTGCGACCTAAATTGTATTTAGCGGGTGGTTTATGGCTTCGGCGATGAGCCGCCTCGTTTAAATTACACCACCCTGCACCACCATAACAAGAATACCACTTTTCCCGGTCATTTCGCCACCATTGCCACACACACACACACACACACTCACACACATACGTAATTTAATCTTTATCTGTTTTTGTGAATTATATTATTATGCGTTGTTTTTCTTTTTGGTCTATCTCCGTCGCCCGTGCGATTTAGACCTGTACAGAGTGTACACTGTACGTACCTATATAAAATTTTACCGCTGTGCAAATTATTGATACATTGTTTTTTCGGCACCAATTACTGTAATATTTTGTAGGCTCAAATGCCTTTGTTTGTATTAATTACAATTCATTTTTATATTATGCACATCGGCACGAATTGCCCTTGTAAATTTTATACTTTTAAGGCTCTAATAGCCATTTTTGTTATATTTATTTTTGCATCTGTTAATTGTTGTGTGTGTATGTGAATTATTTCATATTATATTTTCTGTGTGTGTGTGTGTTATTTTATTTATTTAGTTAGGATAGGTATTGCGACTGGCCAGTCTGCGCTTGATATCACTGTGAGTACCTACCTACTTCATTTTTTATCTATATTGTTTATTCTATATTATTTCATTGTTGAACCAAAAGGGTTAATTACAAATTATTATTATTTTATTTATTTATATTTCTGTATTGCTGTAATTTTTACTATTTGTTTGCGCTGGAACAGGTCCTACAAATTTGGGCGGTTGCCTGCTCCGACTCGCGTTGTATGGTATTACCTCGGGTGACCAGGTGTAAAGAATATTAGTCCGTAATTAATGATGTGCCGCAAAGCAGACACATTACTATAATAGTAAATACGTAATAGATTATATAGATATACAGAAAAGAAAATAATAATAATAATAATAATACAAAACAAACACAATAATTCCGAACAATGACCTGGTTAGCGACGATCGTTGATGACGGCCGGCACGGTTCGCTCGTCTTATGAACTGGTGGCCGGTCGATGTTAAGGGACCACAAAGAGACCAACATCTTCTCGGAGTTAACACCCTCGCACGGTCGAAATTGAACAGCGACTTAAAACGAGCAACGCAATTACTCGCAGCTACCCGATTACTGGCATAAATACCATGTGGTTTTTAAAAACGCACGTAACTGGTACGGCAAGTAGGTACGCGATAAAACGAGCGTACGCAAATGTACGTATACCTGACAACACGCACAAAGTTCGGTGTGCGGTAAAGAAGTGTTCACGCAGTCGAACAAAAAACAACGCGTACGTACACAAAAACTTGCGTGTCTGCGACAACCGAGCCGTACGCGAGACCACGGCGTGACAACACTCACTCTCGGGTAAAACGTCCGCGCGGCAGCACCGGGTGCGAGATAAAAGTTCTTTCGAGAACATTCTGTGCCGGTTGCGCACTCTATGGACCGGTTGCCGTGGGGCGATACAAAGGCGGCAATTTTAAATTTGCGGAGGCTCGAACGCTATTTATTATTATTTATAATATTATTTTTTACTTGTACCAGCAATACAGCAACATTTACTACCTACCTACCAATTTTAGTTACCATTTTATTTAATTACCTATATCATAGTTTATAAGCACACATATTCAAACACACATATATACAAATACCCATACGTATATACTAATAAACATAACCCTGAACAGTGAATAAAAGCGCACGAAGTAAATTTGGTGTCCAGGCGCGCTTAATATTATTTTAACTTTTCAGAGTTTGATTTGTAACCAGACTTAGAATAAACGACACAACACAATGACGGCATATTGTTAAAAATGTATACTAATTAATTTTAACTTAGGTATAATACTATAATAAATATAAATTAATATAAAAAGTAAAAATATACCTATGGTAATTCGTAAATAAAAAACAATAAACCACGATCAACGACCTCTAGTCTATGTATAAATCACGTGGGGAAGTTATACAAGCAGCGCCGAACCTAATGGGGAAATCTTGATCTAGATCATCCGTAATCAGTTGTGACCAGGATACTCGTATAGAAATCAATTGCCGATATCTAATCTGTTCTTTATAATCGTGCTATACACACAAAAAGTGTTATATCAGTGTACACTAATTTCACATCGACCATAGAGTAGGTGTTATACCTAAATTTCGGTGTTGGCCGTTATCATATTTGTTATCAGTTAATAGTTGATTTAAGTGTCGAATAAATGTCAAATTACAACCGCTTTGTAACAACAATGTTACGTGTACAACCGTGCTTTCATCGCAGAATAAAATAATTCTGTGCTTTCATCTGTTGTTTAAAGTTTTAATCATTTGTGACTTATAATTTGATCATCGTTTTAATTTAATTTCATCGCCGGAAGAATCACAAAACTCAATGACCATTCTATCCATTCTTTTTATTATTATAATATTATATAAATTATGATCAATATTCTACTATCAACAGAAATAATCATGCATTGATTAATCTACACCAAAAACGTTTGTTTTGAATCACCACACCTGATCACACCCCTAACACTTGACTCAAACACTACACCAATTAGTGTACTCTTTTTTTCAAAACGAACAAAGCTAGTAACTCTTACACATGGGAGATTATTTAATTTATATTTCAATAATCATAAAAAAAAGATATCACATAAAAGGTGTAATTATATAAAAAATAATTTTTTTTCTGAATCCAGTGATACCAAAATCTCAATTTTAAAATTTTTCTCATGGGAGGTTTTTTGCCTTGAACGACGATTATATATTTAAAATGCATTTGTAACGATGTCGTGTGTTAACAGAAACGTCTATCTATATGATAATATTGGTACCATCATTATTCATCAACAATTAATATTATTTATTATAATAATTATTGTAGTTTTGACTTTTGGTTCACTGAAATAATATACTATCAGAGTGTAATATTTAGCTATTGTCAACTAGTACCTAGTATTACAATGTAATACTACATCAAACTATGTCATAGTTTGATATAATATACATATTATTATCGATGTATAGATCGTATTATAGATGTGATAATATCTGTATCTATACATTAAAAAAAACAAACTAACTTACCTACATACATTAATTATAATTTGTAACATTGCTCATACAGTTTTATATGATTATATAAATCACTCATTTGCAACACTATTAGAAGAAGTTCAAAGATAAAATACAAAACAAAATATATTTAAGGTTCACAATTTATTTGGAAAGAATAATTAAAAATAAAAACTACTAGGTAATGAATTACAATATATTAGGTTACATTAAAATTAAAATTATTGACCAATTTTATTAGGTATAACAATATTAACAAATTATTTAAACCGCTATTTTTCCTTTTATTTTGATCCACAAGATTTCAACTATAATCGCTTAAAAACACAAGATATATTAGAATTTACTTAAAGGATTACTTATAGAAGAGTATTTGTATAAATTCTAAAACCACTTGGTAATTAAACAATATGTAAATCAATACTCACAGAATAAAAAATGAAAGAAAAATAATAATGTTAATTCAGTAATAAATATTGATTTTTTATTATATTACCAACTTCCATAAATTTAATAATAAATTGTAATACATAAAGAATACTAGTAGCCATATCTATGTATTAAATGTTCTAATTTTATTTATTCTAAATAAATGCTTTTAAGTAATCCTAGTCACATAATAATTGTTTTTTTTTTTTACTTTATACTAGTATTCTTTAAATTTGAATAAAATTATATGCTACCTAGGTACCTACAACATATTAAAAATAAAAAAAATAACATTTACTTCTTTTAAACATTAATATAATAATTTATCAATTAGTCCGTCCAATGTAGATTGATTGCACAGCTACAATTCTGTGTTTTATTGAAAACTGTAGGCAGCATAATTTTTAAATTTATGATCAGATTTCATATGTACAATATACAATTGAATAAAATAGTTTTGATTCTTAATATTTATTATTAAAAATTATATAAAGAGCTTATTTAGCTATACTTACACTTTATGTCAAGAAATTTTACTGCATTTTGTTATGTTAATCTTGAACCAATAGTTTACAATGTACATTTTGTTTTCTTGATTGAATTACATTAGAGGCAATGTGGTTTGATCACCTTGTTTGACATTTTTTTATAGATAATTCGAAATAAAAACTTAGGTCCACTAATAAACTTTTTTGGTGATACACATACTCAAATAATGTATCATTATATGTTAAAATCAAATAGTTTAAACATATAAATCATTTAGCAACCATGATGTTTACGGTTTTAAACTTTTAATAAATACCAATTCCATTTTCACAATCACAAATTATTAAAATATATTAACTAGTAGTTACGAAAAACTATCATTAATTCCGTAAAAATAAAAGCACATTTTAACATAGGAAAATCGTATTTGTCATACGTTTAAACTTTATTTTGATCATCTGATATCACCATTATCATATTACTATATTTAGTGATCCAGAAATTTATTGTTCGTTATTAGCACAGACTAATATATATTTCATATTTTTTTGTATTCCTTTTTTTTTATCATTTGTAACCTGATAATGACTTAAAGTTACATTAGTCGTTACCTTTAAATTTTTTTTAAATACTCTAGGCACATTTTATATATTATATTTTTATAACATATTTAATTTTACTTATATGTAATATGTATACTGTTATTTTTATAATATATATTTATTTTCATGAGTGTATATTAGTGTAACACATGTTCTTTAATTTAATAAAAAAACTTACGATTATTAATTATATTTAATTTCGGTTTAGGGGAATATAAGGTTTCAAGTTCAAAACCAGACGATGATAAATTGAAATGTTTAGAACAAGATGGCTTTAAAGTACCTTCATTGAATATTGTAATACCTATAACTAATGATAGTATGAGTACTAAGGCAAATGGAAATATTAATAATCGTTCATATCAAACAGAATTATCGAACGGTATGCTCTTTAAAAAGTTACCACCAAAGTCTCTACGAAAAATGAATTCTGACGCAATTATTGTAAAAAAAGAAAAGTTTTTTTCGACTAGAATATTAAGATCGTCCAGCAAATGTGGAGTTCCAAGCCACAGAGCTTCCAAAGTTATTTTTGAAGATAATTTGGCAAAAACTGCTTTATCAGCTACTATGACAGTCGATACTGGATCTATGAAAGTGTCATCAACAGAACAAACTAAAAATATTTTGGCGCTAAATTCTATGGATAACAAACAGACAACTACGAAATGTATAAATATTCTTCCTAAATTTACTGCAAAGTCTGTAACTATGGACAATTCTGGCATAAATTTACATCCTAGACGCTGTAAATTAAAAACTGGTTGTAATTCATCCAATGTAACTGCTGTAGATACAACTTCATCTCAGACAACCAATGTACCTATTTCGTTTACCAATAACTATAAAATGTTCTTAGACATTAGAAAACAAGTAATCAAATTGTGTATATAATTTTTGTTCTTATTTTTACATCTTTTTATTCTGGTAGATCAAAAATAAACGCAAAAATTGGTTTCCCGTGCAACCAAAACCTCCATCTGGATTTCAAGATTACATCATGAACAAGCGAACATATCTTTTGGCTGGTAACTCTGATAATAGCCAATTAGTAAACATACAATTATCACCACCACCCAATTTACTCGATAAACTAAAAATACTATTTATAGAACAAGAAAAAATGCGACAAAAACTTCGTATACAGGTGGGTTCAGTTGGCTATTAATTTATGAATTGGTATAGTTACTAGGTAATTTCATTTTTCAGCATATTGTAGAAAAGGAAAAACTAGTATTGAGCATTGAACAAGAGATACTTAGGGTTCACGGTCGTGCAGCCCGTGCATTAGCTAATCAGACTTTACCATTTTCTGTTTGTTCTATACTCAAAGATGAAGAAGTATATAACCTTATGACGCCAGAACAAATAGAAAAAGAAAAAGAAACACAACCGGATTATAATGGTCATATTTTTTTGTCATGGCTACAAGGCGTAGATGATAAATGGGAAAATATTAAAGTAAGAATGTCATAAATTAGTTCTATTGATTCATAATAAAATGTTAATACTTTATCATTTCCAAAGGAATCCATGATACTTAGACATCACAATGAGGCAGAAAGTCTATATGCTGTACAGAAAATGGATTGGGGATGGAAATTGAAGGAACTACAATTGTGCTCCTATTGCTCAGAACCCAATATCGATAAACAGCATGTACCGATAATCTATGTCAGTGATGATTTTATTATTTATCCAGAGACAACATCAAAAAATATTCCGTTATTAAAATAATTTCAAGTTAATTTTGTTATTGTTATTATTATTTTTTTTTTAATAATAGTTAAAATATTATATTTAACAACTTCTGCTTATTTTTTCAGTTATATTTGTATAATTTCATCAAAGATAATTTTTTTCAAACTAACATAAATGTTTTTTCTTATTTAAATATATTATCTTAATATAATTTTAAACTATTTATTTATTTGTTCATGTTTTGGACATAAATATTTTGTATTAGTACTTAAACAAAATTGTCTTTTAAATATTATGTTACGAGTCTTGTAGATACCATTAATAATAATTGTATTAACAATTTTCACTCCATAAATTGATTCTCAATAGAAATGTGAAAATACATAGATGGATGTATAAATAAAGTTATCTTTATATAATATATATATATATTTCTTCTTTAATGTACCTCACTCAAAATAAAGCAAATACTTAAATATAATCATTTATTTGAATATTGTTTTAAAAGTTTAGATTTTATGTTTATAAACTTGTATGGAGTACATTGCATATTATAGAATAGCAATAAATAGATTAATTATTGTTCCACATTATATTTTTATCTTTAATAAATGAAAAAAGTGCTATAGTAATTATAAACTTAAACGACTAATGGCCAAGTAGCCTATAAAGGTGTTATAACTTACTATACTGTATTCACATTAAGGATTGTCTCGGACGGCTGAATTGTGTACAGTGGCGTAACTTTATAATACTGTAACAAGGTCGGGGCTTACCCTGTTGAATTTAGTTACGCAAAGAAGGTGGTAAACCCATTTAAGTAAATATTTTTGTAGTTCAGGAGCAATATAGGATTTATATATATAGTTCATATATATATATATATATATATATTATTTTGGGTTCTCACCCAGGAAAATTGTTAGTGCAGAAAAAATCTCCTTAGTGCTCATCTCCAAAAAAAGTTATTGATTTTTCGTACTGAGGAATGCTGGAGACATGCCAGTTCCTCCATTTAAAATTTTGGGTCCAAACCTGGGGCAATCGTTGGTGCTTTGTTAGGGCTCTTTAGTGTTGAAAATTTTTTTGTTAGTGCCCATCTCAAAAAAAAAAATTATTCGTATTTTGTACGGGGGGTGCTGGAGACTTACCAACACCCTCATTTCGAATTTGGGTTGGAATATATTGCCAATTTTTAGAGCTCATTAGTGCACTAAATATTTTCGTTAGTGCTCAACTCAAAAAACAGTTGTACATATTTTTGTCGGCACCTTCACTCCTCATTTAGAATTTTGGGTTGAAAGCCAGGGCAATGATTAGTGCTCGTTAGTGAGAACAATATTTTTTTTAGTGCTCAAATCTAAAATCAAGTTATTTGTGTATGGGGCGGAGGGTTGCTGGACACACGCTAGCACCCATCTATTTCGAATATTAGGTTCTAACGCTGGGTAATCGTTAGTGCACTAAATATTTTCGTTAGTGCTCTTATAAAAATTTATCCAATTTCATATATACTTTATACAGGGAGGGTACTAAAAAAAGTGTCAAACCCCCCCCCTTTTTTTTAAATTATGGATCCAAATTAGTACTGATGGTTAGAGCTTCGTTATTATATGGTATATGTGTATCGTTTTTTTTGTTTCCGTATTTTAGAAATTTCTATTATATTTAGTTATATTAGACCAGCTAAAATGCAACACCTACTGGGTGCAACTCCTTGTAAGTGCAACTCCTTTTAAGTCAGACTACTTGTAAGTTCAACACCTATTGAGACCGAAACTTTGCAATTGCTATTTTTTTTTTAGTAGGTACAACACCTCATTAGAAGAATTACTTTCGAGTATGTAACGATACAGTTTCACTGAGTCGTCATTTTATGTCTGTCTCGTTGTTTTTACTTAGGTAGGCATACGGTGGCGCAGAGTACGAGATGCGTGTATATTTTCAAATATGACAGTCGAGTCAAAACAACTATACACGCCAGTCGAGTCAAAACATCTATACAATTCATATTTT
>JAIPRL010002710.1:0-55549 GCA_025469235.1 Pemphigus obesinymphae | reverse complement strand
GATTTATCATTGCTTTCAAATTCAATACATCCACCAAAAGTACCCTGCCCAGTAGCGAAGTGCATCCACCAATACTGACACCCGACGAGCGAAGTGCTTCCACAACCTACTGACCGGCTTTTTTATCGTAATTCTTTGTATTTTAATGAGAAAATAAAGATGGTGAAATCAGAATTGGTTGGATTTAGTTATACAGTTATAGCCATTTAGTGTTCTCAGGTCTATACGTACACGCAATAAATAGTCTAAAATATGTATTATTGTCGTGCAATTTTATTTTCTGGGTATTTTTGCGTTAACAAGACAACCACTTGACACAATTCCATTAACACGACTACCGTCTAACGTTGTCTAGCATTGCACTATTGAAAGCCCTTATTATAAGCAGGTATTTTATAGAAACATAGCTAGGAGGACGGGCCACATTCGCTCCTCTCGCGAATGTCGCAAATTAAATTGAAAATAACTCCCAATTTGTTGTGAAACACCACTTCAGGTAGGTAACAAATTAATTAAATATACACATTTAAGACGATATCTATTGCGCATACGTATATAGGTATATCTGCAAACTTCAAATGATTATAACTTTTTAATTGGGTCCGTTCGATTGTTATTTACTCGTTAAAATACATGGGACTACGATAAAAAAAAAAAATAAAAATCGCTTAATCGCTAGACTACATTTTCGCCAAAATAAAATATACTTACATTTTTTCATCTTTAGTAATTAAATGAAATTTAACATCTTTGTTCGTCATACTTGTAATCTTATTACAAGTATGAAGAATACATGTATAGGTAGCCAACCATTTTTTAATTAAATTATAAAATGAATAAAAATAAATTGTCTAGTCGAATTATCCCAACACAGAATAATAAAACATATAGGTACGTACACCACAACACTGAACACACCATGTGTTACACAGTCATGTAAACACATAATAAAACAACCAAGGATAAATGAATAAAACATTTAGCAGAAAACAATGATCTCAATAATATTATAACGCATACGAAATGATAGCAGATAGGGTCATTGAGAAAAAGCCCGTCGGTTTTGGGTCTAGGACACTTCGCCACGACCATTTCGCCGCGGACCTTTCCGCCGCCAAATTATTGCTACTAAACATACTTACATACTATAAATCCCCCCTTCGTTTTTTTTGATTTTAGTACACTCCCATGATTTTGATGATAAGTACACCGTTCCAACGTGATGCATTTTGGTTTGGTGTCCTTTGAAAGGTACGCCAGGCAAGTTTCACCAAAAATCCCTTCTAAGGGATATTTTCGAAAAATATCGTCCTATACCTAACCGAATGGGTTCAAAACTCGGTGGGCTTTCTCGTGCGGATATTATAAAAATAAATTACTACCTATACTAAACATATATATCACTGTATAGGGGAGGTGGAGGGGTCACTATTTTGGAATGGTCATAGCGCATTTAATTTTAACCGTAGAGCACCCGGAATACCACTAATGAATAGGCTGTACATCATCGTATAACATACGGAAACCCTCCCCCATTTCGTTTTTTTTTTTTGGTTTTGCTATAACTCTGTCACTATTGGCGATAGGAACATCGTTCCAACGAAATACATTTTGGTTTATTATCCATTAAGAGGTACGTCCTGCATTTTTTCCAAAAAATCCATTCTAAGGGATATTTTCGAAAATCTCGTCCTAACTATCCGAATGGGTTCACACTCAGAGGGTGGCTTTCACATGTAAATATTATAAAAATAAACAAAGAAAGTAGCAAGGCCGTATCTAGACCCCTCCGAAATTTTGAAACGTTTGATTAATTTTTTATGTAAACTGAACCGTGACTTTGTGTCAATAATTTTAATCATAACCAATCAGTTGATACTTAATGAACCTCATTATTAATTAACTTTAGTGATCAACGAAACACTGAAAAATAAATATAGGTACCTACGTATAGATTATGATTTAATTATTATATTCCGCTGTAAAATATGTCGATACAGTCATAGATGAAAAATGGATGTATGGAAATAACATTGATATACCTGATAGCTCAAAATCATTGCCTAAGATAATATTACATAATTTGTAAGTTGTAAGTATATAAAAAAAATATCAACTTCTAAGCTCTAATAGATAATAATACATAAGTAATCATCATTTTATTTATAAAATATATATTCACCTATAATAATTAATTTTAAATATTATTTTAAGGTCACAAGAAGTTTTACTTATTAAAAATGATTTCATTTTTGTTCATTTGATTTTTCGTGCCGTTCTTATTTATTATTTGTATTGTTTGAATTAATTCAAAATTAATTATTATTTAATATTTGTCGACCAAATATTAAAATACTAGATATAAAAATTTAAAAAGTAAAGAATATTAAAAATAAATTTAAAAAATTAAAATTGGAATACTTTTATAAAAATAAAATTATATATATATACAGTGGTTAAAGTGGAATATATTTGCAGGGGGGACTATAGCTAATGCAAAAAAAAAGGCGTCCCCTGAACCAGTACCGTAATTTTTTTTAAATATTTATATAAATTTAACTTTTCATCCATGTTATTATTGACCTAATTTGTAAAAATTTATCACGGACGTATATATGTATATACCTACCTATTATTATGTATAATGTGCATACTCTGTGGTTATAACTTTATATATAAAGATCTTAATATAGATCTTGCATACAATTTATAACTAAATACCATTTTTTAAAATTTTTTTTATTTAATTTTTGAATATTATGTACAAAAGAACAAATTCAATCTCAACTTTTAATTAAACATTTAGAAATATAAAGGGGACTATATACTAAAGGGGACGCCAAACTTAAGCTAAGCAAAGAAAAGAGACGCCGTCCCCCTCACTTTAACCACTGTATATATATATATATATGTCTATTAAAGATAATTTATTGTAAAATTAAAATCTTTTTTCAAAATCCATAGACTACCCGATAAATCATCACGATGGCGGTCAAAATAACTACACTTAATTCAGTGAAGTTATTAGAAGTAAGTAGTTATTAAATGAAATAATAGTTGTGGCAATTTGAAATTTATCAATTATTTATGAATCAGTTATATTAGGTGTAGTACCTATATACACAATCCACAATAATCATTCAATATCACATATTTTTATATAAATAGAATAGGTATATAAATATGTATATGGACAATACTTACAGATAAAACAATATTGTAAATTATATTTAAAAAATATTTATTTTGTTTTTAATTTTAATTTGTTTACATTTGTTAAAATTGCTTATACATTCAATTCGTTAAAAATTGAGTTGTAGCATAATGTATAACAGGTTAAGAATAAATAGTACTATATATTATAGGTAATAGGTATATACTATATAGTACCTATATTAAATATTATAATAAATATAATATTAAAATTGAAAATATTGGTCTGAATAAATGGAAATGGATGGTTAAATTGAGAATTTTCTGACTGAAATGAATTGTTGTGACTTTATGAGTGTTATACCTATATACGTATATATAATAATAATTTAATAAGTCATAACTATAATTATTATATATATATATAGTATAATATACGGTATATGCAACCTATAGCTAAATATTAAAATGATTTTATGTAATAAGCTTGGTGTTCATAAAAAAGAAACAAAAATATAATTATTTATACATTTGATAAGAAATTTAATATTTAGAAAATAATAAATTTGTTCCGGTGCATGCCGGTTACTTATTAAGGAACATAATATAGGCAATTTAAGTTACATATTGTGTCGGCGGTCTTATAATTTATATATAAATAATATATATTATATATATATTTCATCTAATTTTCATCACCAAAATGATTTTACAGGAAAAACGGTCACGTTTTGTAAAATAGTCAGATTTCGACTATTTATTTATTTATTTATTTTTTGAAAGAGAAGAAAATTGTATAGGTTGGATTTAAACTTATTTTATAATTTAAAATATATTTTCCGCTGTAGAACGCACTGTAAAAATAAACACGAAAATTATAATTTTTTATTCGATAATTACAGATGGACATATTTTATAAATCTAAGTTAAATTCAACCTATAATTCCCTTTAAGTTAAAAAATAAATAAATAAATAAAAAATAAAATTGCATGTTCATTTTGCAAGTCATAATCGCTTTTCCCGTAAAGCGGTATTTTACATAATATAAAATAGTACCAGCACCGAGCCCCTTTAGTGGATATCATACCTAAAAATTTTCAACGAAAAATTTGCATTTGCATTTTTAATTTTTATCATGTTAGAAATATGAACAATAAGAACACTATAATATCTAGTGGCTATAGTGCTCGACATAACCTTTTTTGATATATAATAAATTTTTAAGAAGTTAGTTATTTAAAAAAATTAATAAATTGATTTTTTAACAACACATAAAACGTGTAAAAAAAATCACATATAAAAAATAGTCTACGTAGGCCACTAGACAATTTTATTTTTTATAATTTATTTGTATTTCATCTTTCTACGATATTCTAGAATTGATAAAAATAACAGGAACTTGGGACCAATTATTAATAATATAATATAATTAATTAATAATTTACATAAATTGTATTTAAAAATTTTTAATTGTCAAATATTCATGTTTCTAAATGTCCTTATAATAGCCTATACAGAACCCCTTAAAAAAAAATATTGTGATACACAACAATTGTTTTTTAATTATTGATAAATTCTAACAAATTGTTTTATTATTGTCTATGTATAATAATCCATAAGACTTGGATGTGTCACACTCTTTTTTTAAGAAGTTACAAATTAACTAAAATTAAATAAAAAAAATCTAGAAGAATCTACACTGTGTTCAGATATATCGGTTAGGTTCTACATGTATATGTTTTGTGGCTACTGTATTTAGTCTATATAGTAATGTCGATGTCGATTTTTATTATATTTCATATACGTAAAATGTCACACAAATTTTCGGAATGACCCTCGGTCATAAAACATATAGGTACATGCCAAAAAAGTTTAAATATATATTATTTTATAAATTTAAAATATCTTGTAATTCGATTAAATATGATATGAAAATTTTTAAAAGAAATGTCGATCAAACTAGTTTTTGCCTTCTAATCAGTAATTTCAATTCAATCAAAAATGGAAACAAACAAGAAATTATTTCATACTTAATATAAAATTAAAACTTTAATTACGTTCTAAAGTGAAGCATTTTTCGATATTAACACTTGAACATAGGTATCTAAAACCTGTGTTTGAAAACTGAAATTTTTTAAATTAAAAATAATCTCCACGCTTAGAAGCAGTTAAATGGATAATAAACCAAAATGTATTTCGTTGGAACGATGTTCTTATCCTCAATAGTAACGGAGTTATAGCAAAACCAAAAGAATGGAATGGAGAGGGTTTCAGTAAACTCATTCGGTAAGACGAGATTTTCGAAAATACTACTGAAAATCATCGGTATGGCATCATCTTATCACAAAACACATTATGATTTTACATTGAACGTAAAAGTGCAAATATTGCACATACAATTTTAATTTAAAGTGATTATTATTAATATTTATTATTCGAATTATATTTCGAGAGTATTGAAAATAATACGTTACGTTCTGGGAACCAAGATGAAAGGGGATCTATATGATCATAGTCCATAAAATAAAGATCATAATATTGAAGGGGATCTATATAACGGGAGATCTTACGCAACCACTACCGAAACGCTGTTAGAATATTTCCGATTTGTCCGTTCGTACATTTGTCGACAACCGGACAACCGGTCTGTTGTCAGTGGCGCAGTAGGTATGTAAACAAAATGTATGCATAATAGAAGTCTTGTGGTCGTTACTCTGAATAATTTAACCTTAAAATTTTTTCATTAACTTGTTCTATGACCTTTGGCAGCTTGACATTATGATCGCATAAATTTTACAATCTTTTTAATATTACATATCATTCTCTGATCCTACATTTTACAATACCCACTGTAGTCTGCAGATATTAATATCATTTTTAAAGTTAATGAAATAAATCAATTTCATGATTTTTTATTATTATTTTTTTTTTTTTATTGCTATTTCACATTGGTTTGTTTGAAGTTTTGAATTAATTATAAAATAATGGATTCATTATCGCTGTACATGGAGAGTAAATACTTATTACACTTTGTATTTTAGTTATTATACTAACCATTAAATTTCAGATTTAGATAACCTTCCAGTAGAGTTGCAAAAAAATTTGACATTGATGGGAGACCTCGATTCAAGAGCTCAAGATATAATTTGTAACATCGACAAATTAACCGACGATTACATGATGAATGTGAACTTATACTCAGCGCGCAAAAAAACAGAAACTATGGCTTACATTCAACGTCAGTTTATTAAAACAAAAGAGTATGGTGATGATAAAGTCCAATTATCCATACAAACTTACGAATTGGTAAGTACCTAATAACTAGTCACTTAACATTCATTTTTTACTATGACATATTTTCAGGTTGATAAACAAATACGAAGATTAGATTTAATTTTAGCATATTTTGAAGCGAAAATTAAAGATACCCAGATTGCTATGAAAAATCTGGAAGAAGATGAACAAAACCGTAAGTACCATGCACAGAGAAATGGGTTTTCAATCAGTAATATGTATTTTGTTTATAGAAGGATGGAAAAAGACCAACAATAAAGAAATTAAAAAGAAAAGTGTTAACGCGAAGATTGAAAAAGAAACTGTTACCAAAAATTCAAAAAAGAAACAACAAAAAAAAGGTCTGTGAAAACCACACTCCATTATAATTGATATTTATTAATTACTAAAACATACTTAAATCATTTTCTAGTAGGTACAGAAAAGATAAATGCAATACTTTTAAGCAAATTTTCTTCGATTCATGATGCTAATTTAACAAACCTGAGTAATAGTGTAGATAATGTTGCTCTAAATACTGGTTCTCTTACTGGGATTGCTGGAAGTACACACACTGCTGATTTATTAGATATGCCTGTTGATCCAAATGAACCTACATATTGTTTATGCAATGAAGTTTCATTTGGCGAAATGATTGGATGTGATAATCTAGAAGTGAGTATTTTCATTAATACTTTGGTAGACTTAATTTTATGATAGAATACTAGAAAATTTTTATTTTTTGACGTGGGTTTTTTTAGAAATTGTGTATTTCCTCTCTAAATATGGAATAATACTATATTAAGGAGGACATAATACCTAAATATATTTTCTTCATTTATCTAGTGTTATCGTCAAAAAACACTATACAAGCCATTAATTTTGGCATCTAGATTAAAAATAGATATTAGCGGCCTACACGAGCGGTGTTTTCAACAGTTTTGTCTTCTGAAGGTCTAAATCCGTCGGTTGGAATGCTGGTTAGTGGGTAGTCTGAAATACTAGATATGTGAAATCAGAACTGTCATAAAAATGGTTAATGCGGGTATCAGAGAAATATTGACAGTTTTTAATTTAGAAGCTCACAAACGGACGATCCAGAACTGTCGGATAATTATACACCACGAGCCCACGGCGTATACAAATCTATGCTTTTAGATATTATAAATATACTATTTAGTACATTTTTAGTATACTTATCTGTTGACGTTAGTTTATCATAATCCACATTACAAACAAATCCTCGTTCTCTGTAAATTGATAAACTTAATGTTAAAAAAAATTAGTACCTATCTATGATTAATTATTATATAGGTACCTCATATATAATATTATATTATAGGTATTAATTATTATATATTGTATATTATTGATAGTAAAATAATAATGCATCATTTCATTCTAAATATCATACACGACATTAATTATAGTAAGACAAAAACTAAAGATTCATATTATATTATATCTACATAATATAATTAATAATAATTATGATAATTGAATATTTTAACGTATTTTGTGTAAAAACTCCTTTAATATAATAAAATTAAATGAAAAAAGAAAATAGTAAAGTAAAATAAAATAAATCAAAATTTTTTGAAAAATCTAGCATGTAATATTCTGCAATATTACAACAAAAACTGTCATAAATCCTCTCAAGATTTTAGTCTGTTCTAAAAGTCCACATTGGGATTGTTTAAAAGTGACAGTTCTTACACCACTAACGAACTGTCTTGGTCTTTTACAGTTTTGTAATCTCAAAATCAAGAGGCCAAGAATGTACGTTTATAGGCAACGAAAGATCTGGACTGTGGTGGTTAAAAACTGACAGTTAAACCGTCGGTCCCAAACCCTGGTCCAAAACTGTTGAAAAAACTACTCGTGTGTAGGCCGCTATTAAATACCTATTACCAAGTTTAAAAATATGTGTTTAAATTTGACATTACAATTATTATTATTCGTTAAATAGAGATATACACGTTGCCTATGACACTATGTGTGAGTCCAAGAGAACAGCTGGCTAATACAATATTATGTAATTTTATAGTGATTGCGGCTTTTAACTGATAAATGATAACGCAAGTGGCGGTTGAAGTGCTATTTGAACTCGTACTGTATACCATATAATTTATACATTTTTGGACTTTCTGAATATATTATTGAGCAATGTATCTTCACACAGAATTAAAAGATAATTTAATTTTTAATTTTATAATTGAATAAGTTGTGTTATAAATTATAACAGCAGATAGATACTATGAGCCAATATTATGTTATATTTAGTAATGACATGTTATAATAAAAAAAAAAAAAAGATGGTATTTTTATTCAGTATACACTATACATGGTTAATAATTTATTGTATCATGATTGTTTAACATGTAGTACAGTAAATTAATGTTGTCTGCTATACTATAATATATTGTGTATTTTAGCAATGCTTAGTTTGGATTTTTCAATCTTGAATGGTGCATTTCTAGAGAAATTAACTTTTCATATGACTTTTAACATTTTCTCTGTGAAGTTCGAGTTTTGGCGACTTTTGATCATCTCCTCTAGTTTCTGTTGGGTATCTTAGTTCTTCCAAGCTCTTCATGCTCAAACGTTGAAGCCTGTCCATCTTATTAACATTTACTTTTTATTGATCAGGGGACCTTTTCTTCTTCTTCAGTCTCCTTGTACCCTTATCTCACTACTAAACTGCCTTCTTCGTTATTCATTTCATGGACCACCTCAACTTCCATAGCTTCCAAAACTGCTATTACTTCTTTATTTATCTCTTCCAATGGTTTTAATACACTCGTTATTACGCTTATTTTATATTGAAATTTGAAACACACAGTTGAAAGCATTAGATCAATCAAAACAAGTAGTAACATGTGCGAACACATCAATGCATTGTTGTCAATTGTCTAATTCTTTAAGACTATGATAGGTTTTGAAACTGTATCCAATTGGATGGAAATGCTCCGTATTGTGTTTTACCTGATTTTGAAAATGGAAATTTTTAACAGGTTTTGAAACTGAAACAGCTGCTATTTTGACAGGTTTTGAATCTATTTGACTTTGTCCCTCACTTTTAAAGTAATTTTAATAGGGTTTGTTCGTAGAGCCTTTTACATTAGAACAGAGAGCGCTGTGATCATTATTTTGGTATAAATAAAGTAAAATTTGAAAAATATGTCATGTTTAACAGGTTTGAAAGTGATTGACTCATAAACTATATTGTTTAGTTTTGACTGGGGAGAAAATGTCCCTTTCCTAACTTTTTATAATATATCAATTACATTTTTATATTGATTAAGTATTATATTTTATTGCTGTTTGAATCTAATTAAACTTAAAATTGTGTTTTTTTATTATTTTAGTGTCCTATAGAATGGTTCCACTTTGGATGTGTCCAATTAACAACAAAACCCAAAGGAAAATGGTTCTGTCCAAAATGTAGAACAGATAAGAAGAAAAAATAAGTCTTTGTTTATTTAAAATATATTAAACAGGTTAAAAAAAAATTTTGAAGGTTAATTTTCTTATACAGTGTAAGAACAGCTATATTTATATACATTATATAGTTTATTATTATTATGTAATTAGTAATTTGTCTTTATTTTATACCAATAATGGTTTTAACATTTTTACTACTGTGAAGGTTCATTATACATGTTATTTTAAATTAAAGATAACCTGTTTTTTATCTTATATAAATAAATATCTTATATAAATAAATATTTTATATAAAAAATAAGGAAATTTTATACAATATTTAAATGTCATCACTATCCAATCATATTCCTACAAATTGATCAATTATAACACATTTTTAATAATATATATCAGTAGACGGTATAGTTTCATCATTTAAAAACGACATTTATATAATTACCAAATGATTGTTTGAAATTATAATGTCCATGGTTACAACTTCAATGTTAAACCATCAGTTGTAATTTAAAGGTGCTAATCAGACATGTTCGTTGAAATAAAAGATGAATTATTTGAATTAAAAATATATGGTTTTTCTTATTAGATGATGCATTGATTGTATTATATTGAAATATAAAATAGGTATTTAGTTTATTATTTGCTATGTAGATTATGAGTTCTTCAAACAAAGCATGGCCATCTCATATACGATATTTATTACAAAATATCTGGATTCTTATCATATAACTGCTAATATGAGTATCACTATATATATTTATTCTTGGCTATATGTTTCACCTCACTCATCATTTGGGACATTGTCAACAATACATGCTACTACTGAACTACATGCCATGTTATGCTATTTTGGTCATCATAAAAATGTCTTCAATAAAATGTACTCAAACCTTTGTTAGTTATTTTGCAAAAATTTGCATAAAAATAATATGATATATGTGTATTGTTAATTTTTATAAATTCATAATTCAGTGTACTTATTGCATTAGCATGTACCTATATGAAATAATATTGTACATGACAATACATGGCATTAATACACATAAAAATTGATAAATATTTTGAGTTGCCTTGCATATTCTAATGTGTAACGTAATAATATATATCATATAGTCTTATCAAATATTCATAAACTATCAGTCTGAAATATTAAGTGGAAGATAGTTCAAGTAATTATACATAGTCGCAATAATCATCAAGTACCAAATTATTTGTTTATTTACATAAAACCTCAGTTTTGTGGTTAAATAGAATTAAGTTTTCACAAAATAATTCTAAATAACTATATTATAATAATTCCTTAGTTATTAATTACAGACTTTTTCAGGTAAAATCGTAATCTGATTTGAGAAATATTCATTAGTTAATTACCTACACATAATTGATACGAATATCATAAAATCAAAATGACAGTGGCCACAAAAGTCGAATAATGTAAAATTAAATAAGTATTAGCATTCAGAATTTTGAATGTAATTTCAAATGCCCGAAAAGGAAAAAAAGGAATATTGTTAACGTCTGTTTTCAAAACGGAAATGATAACTGATAATATTTCGGTTTTCAAAACATAACCGCGGTAAAAGGACGACCGGTAACCTGTTGCCGGTTGGCCTGCTGGTGGTTTGTTATTCTTATTTCAGATTTCTCTTTTTATCTAATGTGAACACTCATTGTAGTACCCACCTTATATCGTATTATCCTGTGTTTATGACCTTTTCAAATAGAATTCTTCGAGTAAATTAGTATTATTTTTATTAGGTACATAATTGTTGTTATTCAGTATTCTTAAATTTTTTTTATTTCGTTCTTATCTTATTCGCGTGTGGTTTTATAGGAAGTGATTTGTCGACATCTCAAATCCAACGTAATGCATACTACATACTGTAAGAACTAGGTACACATTAAATATTATGTAGTATATAGTGTTGAAATGTGTTTACCCAATGTACATGTATCAAAATACGGGATCTATATTAAGTAGATTTTAATACGATTTGAAAATTCCATGGGATAACTCAAATTTGGAGCAATTTATCCCACTGCGTTGGGTAAGTTATATTTTATTATTTCTGGTAGATCTTAGGTAGCTAGGTTTTGAGTTGTCCATTTTGAATTTTTATATGGTGGATTTATCGAATCTGCTTATTATTATTAAATTAAGCTGTCTTTTAGTTGCAGTCTAATGAAAATTTTATAAAAATAAATATATTTAACATGTTTTTGGTTTTATTCAAAATGTTAAAATTTAGAATTACTTATCAATGTACTATGTACCAATTACCAATGTAACAATTAGTAATAATTACTACTTACCTATTTAAATTGTATTTTTTTACTAAAAGATTAATTCTCAGTTATAGGGCAATTTCGAAAAATTATGAAAAAAAAAATTTGTGACTACATATTAATGTTTCAAGAAATATATCTAATTAGGACTATTTACAAATATATTACAGTAATGAACGAGATAAATATTTAATAAGTACAGAAATATATTTTTGGACAGACTTTTGGATGTACTTGTAATCTCACTTACTACACTACGTATGTTATGATTGTTCCTTGTCGAGTCGGTGGCAACTGGTTTCCATTCCGCTACCTTGCCATAGTCAAATAATGCTACGTTGGTATACAGAGTATACTGTATACTGCATTAATTTTGGTATTGCTGTATAATACCGGGCTGCACATGGCACAATGGACATCTTTGCTGGTACAGAGTATTATCATTATTACTAATAATTATTTATTAACTGTAATCATTTGTATAAATCATCACATTAAACATTTCATTATCTAATTTTTAAATATAATTATTTAATAGGTAAATGCATACAAAATATAAAATTAAGTAAACTGCTTCAAAGAGTTAATTAAATTTTTTAAATTTCGACTATGATATCTCATTATTAACCATTTATTTCTTTATATATGTACTAAAGATACATGATTTGAATTGAATTTTTAAAGCCTTTAAAATAATAATAAAATAATGTTCTGTAGTGATTATTTTGTAGTTTTAGTTTGTATAGATGTCGCTAAATAATAAATATAAGTAGTATAACATCTAGTAGGTACTTTTAAAGTTTGCTCGTCTTTAAATAATGTGTGCAATACCTACATAATAACTATAAAATTTGGGATCATTGTTAAAATTAATATTTTAATATTTTACTAGTTTATATATAAAATACTATAATTGAATAATTATAGTAATTATTGTTATAATAATGTCCACAATCAAATTCAATTAAAGAAGGCATTACATTTAAAATTATTTAAAAAATAAATGTATTTATATAGATACCAATAAGATAATGATTTTATGCATGATTATATGATTGATACATATTGTTTTCCGATCTATCATACTCGTATTAATAGATAGAAATAATACAATGTTTTTAAATTATCTGTAGAGCCTATTATTGAGAATAGTTTAAAAAAAGTAATGTTCTATTTTTCAAAATTATTCTGAGAATTTTTACAGAATATAATCTTTGGTAGTATTGAAATTTTTTTTTGTAAATTATAGCTATTAATACAATCATTATTTTTGAAATTATGATTTCATAATTATTTTTGAAATTATGATTGTTATTTAAAACCACTTATTATAATAAATATCTATTGCTATAATTACATTATTAATGTCGGCAGATAGCTTAAAACACAATTAACCATAGTTTATTAAGGTACATTGTGGTAACTGAAGTCACATCAAATATAAAATAATGATATTAAATGTTTAATAATTTATATTTTTTGTTTTGTTTTATTTTGCTACTCGCAATTTGCATTAAATAATAAATTTAAATAATCTTTTTTATTTAGAATATAATATATTATATATATATATATATATACCTACCTACTTATCTTTATAATATATATATCCAGATTGTAAACAATTTTACAGTAAAATTATTTTGAATACATGTTCTTTTTGGCAGTAAAATATATCAAAAAGTTCCATATACTGTATATTAGGTAGGTACTAGACCTACATAATACTTATAATTATAATAATTGCATTCAAGTTAATAAATTCTTAAAATAATTTAAATCATTAACATTTCAATAATTTTTTTATAGAAAAAATATTTAAAATTGCATCATTTTATCTAATTAAAATCAATTTATAATAAGATTTTGTTTAAATTACAATGAAGTTAAAACTATGGTCAATACTTTGTTTAAACATTATTCTTCCATAGTAACAGATATTTTTTATGCAAATATTTTTTTAAATCATGCTATATTTATCTCTATGCTTCTTTACATTCAAATTTAAATATTTTGTTCCAAAATATTTTTACAATGTTTTTTTTTTATTTGTATAGTTTATGGAAAATGGATGAGGTTCCCAAACAAATATTAACATTTAAATGTATAAGAAGCATAGATAACCCATGATTCCTAAAATGTTTAGGTAAGTGAAAAAAATCTGTTGGCATTAAGTAAATAGGTACTCCAAAACTTGTTTCTCCCAAAATAGCAGAAATAGGTATATTCGACGTGACTCCTTAAAAATTGTCTGTTTTCTTGTGTATAAAAATATATCAACAATATTTATTTAATAAAATAGCTAAACTTGGTATTGCAACATGGACATCATGGACTATAACACAGGACTAGACACGAATAGTCTGGTAGACTGCGGGGGCTAGGATGGTAATATAACTTTCCCTGCTCTTCGCCACATCTTACCCATAGACATACTATATATTATATATACTAGTATATCTATGTTATTAATGTTATTACTTGTTATAAATATAAATATATATAATAATATTTATATATGATGCTAAGGGTGTCCTTGTACCAACAAGTGTTACACTTTGGTTTTGTTTGAAACAATTTTGTGTCCAGTTCTGTATTCTAGTCTGCAATGGACATAAATATTGAACATAGAATTTAAAATTTTTGTAGTACCAATTGTAATAATTTATTTTGAAAATTATTATTTATTATCAAGATTTGAGTTCAAGTTTGAAAATCATATCTTTATTTTTGAGGTTACACTAAAATTGCATTCTCTGAATGACATTTTCGTTGGTATTGTAAATTAATTGAAATGTTGATGAAGGGATAACGAAGGGGGGAATCTCAGCTTTGTACTCTGTACTGAGTTTATATACTATATGCATACACACACATCAGATTTGTTATACCAGTTCTTCTTTGTTTAATTTCTGGCTATACGCTACTGCCAATACTTTTACAATAATACTATTCCATTTATTTTTAATATTATGGAAAAATCTATTTACTGTATTTAGCATAATGTAAATAAATTTTAATATTGATTAATATTCGAAAATATATTTATAATACACTATTAATTACTATGTTTAGTTTTGCTACTGGAATTTACACCACAAATCTCGTTTATGCAGTCGCCGTTGTTTAAAAACAAGTAAATCAAATATACCTATTTAAGATGAAAAACAATTGGAGAATATACTAGAAAATAAAAATCGTTCAATATGAAGGCAAATCAATTATTGAAGGCGATTTATCTGTAAGTTTTTATTGTAGTCACAATGTAATTCATGATTACTAATATAAATAAGCTCATTTATTTCTGTGATATTTTTAGGTGTGCTTACTTTTTAAATGTTAAATTATTATTTTTATTGATCACTGTTGAATATAATGTATTATTATATTATAATACATATTTTGCATTTATAAGTTTTATAAATGTGAAAATGTGATTAAAATTGAATTGACTGAATCTGATGATAAAATAAAACTATTATTGTTTATATTGAAAACTATGAGTTAATGAGTGTTGTACATTAGTGTTCATGGTAATATTAATTTAAAATCTATGAATTATATTTCTATTTATCTATCATATACAGTGAAACCTGGCTTAACGGACACCTGTATATAATGGACACTTCTTTCAACAGACAAAATGATAAGATACTAGAAAAAAGATAGCTATTTCAAAATATTTCGAATTGTCTATAATGGACGTAGACAGTAATATTTTCTTAATAACAGACAATAAAGTTTAAACTCGTACCAACATATTAAAAACTAAATAAAACGAAAATGATAATGTTAATTGCATGGTAATTTTTACATAAAATATATCTTTTCTTATTTACCCCAGAAATAAATATCATTAGGTATATTTCGTGTATACGTCTGTGTAATTACCATAATGTAAATAAAAATTGTCTTCAATTGTATATTATGTGTGAGAAATGGAAGGAAATATAAATGAAATGTCAGAAAAGATAGCATAGGGTGTTAAGATGATGGCTAAGGAAATAGTTGGCAAGAGTAGAGATAGTATGCCAGAGGTAAGCGAACACGGTTGTGGGCAGAAGAAGTGTAGGAGATAATATCAAAGAAAAAAATATAATTCAAGAAATAACAGAAAACCAAAGAGAGGGAGTATTGGATAGAGTATAAAAATTTATCAAAGCGACAAAAAAGTTCAGTTAGTAAAGCTAAATTAGGGAAATATAATGAGTTGTATGAGAGGTTAGAAATAGAAGGGGAAAATGAAGTGTACAAATAGAAGGGACTTTAGAAATGTTTTGTGTATAAAATATGTGAATAGCTGAGTGTTAATAGAGAACAAGGAAGTAATAAAGAGATGGAAATAATATTTTGAGGGATTATTAAAATAATTTCCGAAAGAGGCAATTGATTGAGTTGAGTGGAATTTGGGTATGGTAGATTTAATAAGATAAAGTATGGAGCGCTGTTAGAAATATGAAAAATAAGAAATCGGTAGAACCAGATGAAGTACCAGTAGAAGTATGGAAAGTAGGTATTACGGAGTCTAGTTATAGGTTGGCTGACAAAGTTCTTTAATAAGTTACTAGTCCCCAAAAATGTTGGCTCTATTTAAATTACATATTTAATTTACTGATATTATCATTGGTTCTGACCCTCCCCCTTGATAACTTCAATGGCCCAAATTAACATATCTCTGTGATCACTTTTTTCTGGTTCTGATGGTATATGATGAGATTCATTTTCCTGGCCCCTTTGTTTATTATTAGAAAATCACTTATGATATTTTTATATATATTCTAGAATAGACACTTCTAAAGTTGTGAATTATTAACCTACTGTCAACCTTTTCCACTTAGCAAAATGTTTTGAATCTTTAGTTCTTTATTCTATCTATCCGTTGTTTAACACCTTTTCGGTTAATGAACAGCACAGTTTTTGGCCTAGTTTGTCAACTATTACTTATAATCGTGTGTTTAGCTCTTATTTTTTGATAATTTAGTGAACAATCCCAAGTTAACATAATTTACATGGATTTTTTTAAGACCTTTGATTATTTGATTTGATTGAACCATATTATTCTTACAAAGATCTTATCAGACTGATTTCATCATCGTATTTAATTCATTGAAAACTATGGGTAAGATTATATGGAGATTCTTGTAACATCATCAGCTTTTCATCCGGTGTACCTCACTTTCTCCATTACTGTTTTCTTTTCACACTAATAGTGCTACTTTATTTTAAATCACGTTCAACTAATTATATTTGCTGTTCATATATTTGCCATTCATAAATAATTCATACATATAAAATATGCTTACTTCTCCAATCAGACATTAACATTTGGTATAATGAATTGGAATTTCTGGTAACTATCACTAAATGTCTCCAAATGCCATAAAATTTTTTACTTTTATGTGACCTATCCCATACTTACTCATACACTATCCATGGTATTCCAATTATTTCTAAAAATTCTGTTTGAGACCAGTGGTGTATTCAAGCCGAGGTCCCTGATTTATGTTCAAGTTAGGAGGGCCACAGGAGACCCTTATTATAACATTAAAAAAAAACACTGTACTTTTTTTATAATATTTATATAGAATCTAATTTTATTATATTGAGCTTTACAAAGCTACATGACTGCTACAAACCTTAACAAATAACACGTGAATTAAAAATGATAAAAGGAAGTTTTTTCGAAATTATTTACAGAAGTTACAAATCTTTCCAAAAAATGGGGCATAACACCAACATTTAAAAAACAAAGATATACAAAAAAAAAATTTTTTTTTTAATGAGCTTTGTGATGACCAAAGGTTAGAATCACCTGAAAAAAATTGTTAAAAAAAAGTTGAGATATTCAAAATAACACTTGATAGTAGTATTAACGAGATGGAACGTAGATTTCAAAGTTTTAATTACGATTCTCACTTTTTTTTCCCACCGATTTTATTAATTGAATTAAACGATGAGGAACTATACAAGGCAGCAGAAATACTACAAAAAAAGTATGACCAAGATATTTCTCCAGATTTCATTCATCAGATACTATCTTCCCGATTATGTTTTAAGGATATAATATTGTCAAAAACAACAAAAGAAATTGCAGAAATTTTATGAAAATTAATGAATGCGCTGCTTTTATTTTATACTTGACGTTACCCATTACAGTTGTAGCAACAGAGCGATTGTTCTCAAAACTGAAAATAATTAAAGTTATTTACGGACTATGATGGCTGAGAGGTTTGTCAATTATTTTCATTAAAAATAAGTGGGCATGGAAATTAAATTTGGAAGAAATCATTGACAAATTCGCTCAAATGAAAATTCGGAAAGCTAATTTTTAAGTATCAAATCATTATAACTATTACTAACTACCTAATTATTTATATTTATTTAAAAAGTCAAATTTTAAAATCATATTTATTTAGGAGGATTTATTTAATTTAATTTATATAACTGAATGAGCCCAAGTTACAAAAGCACACAATTTAATAAATATAGGTATAAGATTTAAAAAAAACATTTGTATAAGGAAAACACAGCTAAATTTAATTTGTTAAAGATGGATCATTGTTGGCAGTGCGTATTAGGCAAATAATTAGGGAGTTATTAACGACATTTGTAGAAGAAATATTTTTTATCTGTTTATATTAAATGTTTTTTTAATATTTTAAAAGGAATTGTTATTCGCAGTTACTGGTTCTTTGAGGATAATTTATCAATAAGTAATTATTGTGGAGTTTACAATAAGGTTTTTTTTATTTTTTAAATCGCTACATAGGTATTATTTTATAATATTAAATTTCAATAAACGTGGTATGTAGGACTTGAGTTATTACATGTATCTATATAATCAATAATATATACTTGTATATTGGTATTAGATTAAATAGGTACCATATAATATTTATAAGAAAATAAAAAAATTAATATTATTATATTTTAAAACGTAAATAGGTACTGGGTTATATATTTCCTAATTCAAATTACTGTTATTTTATAAGTGAATTATTGATACCAAAATAACGGGGTGTTTTTTTTTATAAATATTGTTAAACATATATCGTGATTATGCAATAACAAAACAGAACTAACATAAAACCATTTATATAATAGGTACCGAACTATAAAATTAGTAGGTAAAACTTAAAAATAAAATTTTTTAAAATTGCCTAATATATACAACCTTTATTTAAAATTGGAAATTTTTATACGTAATAAGGGTAAAATATTTAGTGACCTAAAAGTCCAACAATTTAAAAATATTTAAATGTATTTTTAAAGTAATTCAAAAATAGTCTTGATTTGTCAATATCATTTTTATTGTCGTGTAATCACAATATTTGTTAAAAATAATATATTTACGCATTTTTCATTTTTATCAACTTGAGAATAATGTAGAAAGATGAAATAAAAATAAATTATAGAGAATAAAATTATCTAGCTCCCTACGTTTTCGATATGTCCATTTGTACGCGTTTTATGAGTTCTTGAAAATTCAATTTGTTTGATTTTTTTTTTTTAAACTATATATTTTGAAAAATTGAATACATTAAAATAAGACTACGTAGGGCATTAGATAATGATGTAAGCTATAATTTTTATTTCGTATTTCTAACATGTTTTTAAGTTGATAAAAATGTAAAATGCTAATCCAAGTTTTTCATTGAAAATGTGTAACGACGTCTTATTAAATTTTAAACATTTTCATATCATTTTTTACTGCTGTAATGTGTATTGTTTATATATTTTATAGTAGACACATATTTGAATTCGATTTTCTTGTTTTATTATAAAATTACTTTGAGAAATACGTGTTCTCTTTTGTAATATTAAATTGTATACTAATGACAATTAATTTATCAATGAAAAATGCAAATACAAAAAATAATTTATAATTTTAAATTTTTCTCATAAAACAGTGTTTATTGTTTTATTTAATTAATTTGGTACTATTTGATGGCATTTAATATAATGTATTATATTCAATATCATTATACATCATAGTTCTTATTATTAAGAATTAATAATTTATATGGTATTGAAATTTTTGATTTATTTTCGCAACTTTAAGTTTAAATTATTTGTTCGTTGTTTCAACGTTTTTGGAGTTATTATATATTATGTAGGTATATAGGTATACTGGCTATGTTCCAGTTAACTTATATTGGTCAACTTTATCCTTCAATTGTTGTCTGACTTCCTGCGGTAACCTCTTTATATCAAATACACAGCTACATAATATATTATGTGGGGACTTTCTAAACATGCTTTTGGCAAACAAAATACGATAAACTGTAAATGTTCAAAAAACAAATTAAGATATTTTTCCTGACTGTACCTAATTTATTTCCAAAGTTTTTTTTAGACATTTTGTATTTTCGTTTCCCGTTTTACAAAATAATAAGTAATTATATTAAGACTTTTAGTATTTAATATAACCTTATTCCTTCAGTTTTAACCGTTAACAATAATTTGTATACAATGTCGTATTATATATATCTACACGCCAATGTCACTACATATGGCTTACCTATTTACCTATTATATTGGTAATAATTATTAAAAACTAACAAAATATCTATTGTGTACCTAATAGCTTAAATTTCATAAATGAAACGTCTACTTAAATCTGGAGAAACTTATACGTATAATTTTAAATTTAATTCTATCCATACTATTATAAAATCACTATATATTATATGACAGTAATGAAATGAATAATCTGGTAGACATTTGAAATTAGTAACTTTTATTTAACTAATAAATAGGTATGAATGTATGATAATGGTAATAATTGGTAATAGGTACTTACGTTTATATTAAGATCTTGTAAAATAATAATATTTAATAATAAAACAAAATAATATTTATCTATAAAAAAAAATAATAGGAACAGGTATAAAATACCTACCTAAATAATTGATCGTACAAATACAAAAAACCTATAAATGTAATAATGTAATGAATTATAAAAAGTGGGCGTCTTTATTGTCTAAACATATTAATTTAAAAAGTGGATTGTATTCTTTAAATAAATAGTGTTAAACATGGAAATTTAAAAAGGCTAACTTTTGTTGTTTTGTGTGAACTATATATATACCCAGTGATGTGGTTATAAATCAATTAGTGGGTACATGCCTGATTTAGGCACGATTTTGTCTGTAGGTGGTCAAAAAAACTCAGAGACGTATTTTTCAACAAATATCGAAATTACGTTTTCTTAAACGGGAAATAAGTAGAAAGGCTTAAACGAATTGTAAAGAACAACACATTCCATTGACTTTTCTAAGGGGACTTGTGTCTGTCCGATATTGAATTAAGCCAAGCACTTGGTGAGGGGGGGGGGAATCAGCCAACAAGCTTAACTGTACTATCCACTCCACCAAATCCTCATTTTATTTCTATTAAAATATCACAACTAGACATACATATAGGTACGTATCAGGGTTGGGTATTTACGTGTATAAAATGTATTATAGGTAATACGTATAATACATACGTACGTCATAAATGTATAAAACGTATGAAACCTGAATTTAATCAATTATCTTGTAAAATACGCAATCAATTTTTTTTTGTCTGTATAAGTGATCATATTGATTAGTGATTATGCATTTTTCTAGTTTTATATAACTATTTATATAAAATACTATATACTTTTCGTAGAGTAATGTTCCTCTATGGTTTTTTTTACAGTAATATATCCATTATCACTTGAGTATTTGACAATCACTGATATTGAATTTGGGTTTTGTTGTTTAAACTTTCAAAAAACATTTTTTAATTTTATAATTTGTTGAATTTTGCATAGAACTTGTTATAAAATGTTTGGAGGTAGTCCTTTCCATGATGTGTGGAAACATGGATTTTAACGTGTGAAAAACAAAGGCGCTGCAGACAAATTAATTTGAATAAAGATGTATAATATGTATAAAACTAAACGTATAATATAATGATATAATACAGTATTTTAACATTTTAATTATTGATGTATTATAACATACCCAACCCTGGTACGTATCTATACAGGTATACAAAGATTTATTCTAAGAATTTTTCTAAACTGTGAATTTTATCTCTTCCTTTTCACAAATACGTATTTATACCAACAATTTTAGTAGGAGTGCTTACCCATTTTTCGGTAGCGAATTGCATCAAGTTGATAAATACTATAATCATTTAAAATTTTCTCGATAGTTTTTTTAACGCGTTAGGAAAACTATTGAAAATATAAATAATAAAAAAATGGTAATATCATGATTTCGCAAATTCGAGATGTGTTCTTTCTTCGTAATTCTGAAGATAATATATTTTCACTATAAATGTATGTAAAATTAAAGTAAACTTAATTTATTAATTGTGGACTATATTCAAATTTTGGTGAAAATGGATCTAATTACTTGAAATTTTAATAAAGTTTGTAGGATATAAATACTTAGATTTTATATTGATTTACTATATTTTTCAAAAATATTATCTCAATTTTAAGGTCTTTATAGCAATTTAAAATTTAAAAATATATGTATTTTATACTGAAATTCGCCCAGAATCATTTTATTGAAAGACATTTTAAATCATAATTTAAAACACAATATTAATATAACATATCAAATAATGATATGGCAAAAACATAATATAGGTATCGATTGAGCTAGAAAAGATATTTTACACTTTTTATTTTGTAAACATTTTCAGAACTTAATTTGGTTAAATATATATTTCAAAATGTAGTAGTTTAATACAAGATATACGATTGTGTACCCGCGGATTTAAGAATTTGTTTTGTGTACACGCATACCTATATTAAAAAATTGATAGTGGGTACATGCCGTGTATCCTCCACGGCTCCGCTACATTCACTGTATATATGGGCAAATGAAAATTAATATTCAAATGTTCATGAGCATTAATAAGGTCATACATTATTTTTCTAAACATGATAGATTAGTTTGAGTTCTTTTATCAAATATCAGATAATAAGATATTGAAATAAGATCTAAATAATACACTGTACAGGTGAGTAGGTACCTAATGATGCGGATTGCAGAATACAATGCACATTAATCTGTCATTTACCGCATACGAAACCCAGGTACTCTAGAATTTATCGAAAAAACCGCAATAAAAAGATTTGATGGAATCAATTTATATTTTTCCTAGTTCTATTTAATAGTTTACTAGTAAATAAACAATCAACTCAATAATGTACATTATTCAAACATTTTTTTATCAACGAACAATCAAAAGTGTCTGTAGGAGGACAGGGTACCACCATTTTGAGAAACCATGCATTTTTTTTGTATAATTTCTATGTAGTTAAGATATTTCAAATATTTAGGTTATATGTATTTTTAATTTTTCGTTATTTTTAGCTTTAAATACGTCAGTTTTAAGGGATTAAACATAGGCAAAATGTTTTCAATAAAATACAGGATCTCTTAATGAATAAGGTAAATTAAATAACTAAAAATACTTGAACTCGGTATAAATTTGGATCTAATTTAATATTGGTTTATAGAAAATTCAGACGTATACGTAATTGGGAAAAGTTTCAAGTAAACGGGTGGACTCAAACCATGGCCCTAAAGGAACATTGGTAACATTTTTTCAAAATCAGCAGTCAAAAGTAATAAAGACAGGACAAGTTAAGTGAAATCGTCAAATTTAAAAAAGACCAAGGAACAAGTTTTTTTTCACTGTTGTATGAAGAACCAAGTATTTTCAAAATGTAATTATAATGACTACAAAATATATAAAAAATGTTTCAAGATACGTAAATTGTAAAATTTAAGTCATGTAATAAAAAAAACAAGGTTTAGAAGTTACTTTAATTTGATGTGAGTATTGGCGGAAATCGGGGGGGGGGACTTGAAGGGCTTAGCCCCCTAAAAGTTTTTCAAACCCCCTCAAAAATGGTTTGAAAAGTTATTATATTGAAATATATTTTTATGGATACTTTTGCTAAGAGACGTAAGAACAATTTGCTTAGTAAAAAAAAATTTAAAAAAAAACTACCAAAAAACAGTAGCTGAAATATATATTATACGTACAAGTACTTAACAAAAATCACTAAGTTATATTATATTTAAGGTTTTGATAAGTTTCAAATAGTAAATTATTTTTTTCTTCTCTATAATCTATTATTTATTTATTTTTCATCTTAAGAAGACGCTACACTGTCGTGTTTGTGCACGTGAAACATTCTTCAGGAGATTCACGTTTCTAGAGAACTGAATTATTTTAGCATACAACAACCTCTATAAAAAATTTAAAACCATAAGATCACCTCAATTTTTACATGGGGATTTTCAATAAAGTTATTTTTAATCGAGTTATAAGACTTTTGAAAATTGATAATTCTGGGAAATTCAGTCTTCTAAATCGACTTCAAATAATTTTATCGAAAATCGCCCATGTAAAAATTTAGATTATTTTAAGATGTTTAAATTTTTATAGAAGTCATTAGGTAAATGCTAAAATCACTCTTAGAAATGTGCATCTCCCAAACACGTTTTTCCTAGTTTTTAATAGTTTTTTTATTAATACTTCACAATAAAAATTTGTAACCTGGTATAGGACTATTTTTTAATTACCTACTTCTGAAATTTAATACAATATTTTTCAATCATGAAATTTTCATTTTTCTAAAAATGTCCTTAAAACTGCCTATACAAAACCCCTTAAAAAGTGGGGTGTGTAGCATCCTTTTATATAATATTAATATAATGCAAAATACTATAATAATTATCCTTATAATTTATTAGTTATTTTAATTAAAACTTTGTCGTCAATGGTGATGAATGATAATATAGTAATTAGTAATATTAAAATATATATTAAATATTAATATATCTAATAAAGTGGGGAAACGTTAATATAGGCCTGTAACCATAACATATTTATATATGATTTTTTCCAATTTATAAAAATTTTCCATTACGATTAGTGGCTTTTGAAAATTATGTATTAATTATTTATTTTCTATAGTGTATCCACTAGAACAAATTTCCTATTAGAAACCTATATACCCGAACACTCTTACTTTATTTATTTTAATTGGTACTTTAAACAGGTCAACTTGTAATTTATTCTCCCAGTAATTTCTTTTTAAGCGTAAATGAAAAATACCTACCTAAAATAACAGAAATTTGTTATAAATCGAAAAATTTTCATCATATATTTACTGTAATATTTTGTGATAAAATTGTCAATACATTTTTATTATTTTTAATTAATTTATAAAGAAAAATGCAATTTGATTTTTTTTTTTTTTATGTAGGCTTGTATTTATAAGTACCTATACACTTTTACGGCTAGGAATAGTCTAGTGGGAGTTTTTAAGTAAAGTTTTCTGATAGAAAATGTATTCGATTTTCACAGTAGTTTTTTAACGTATATATAGTAAAATTACCGGAAATGACGGAAAATAATATATTTATAGTTTATACGTAACTTCGTACAGAATCGTTTATCGAATACTGACAATGGTTTATCATTGTTATCAAATCTAAAATATTAGATAGTGTTGAAATATATTAGGTTATTGCAAATAGCTCCTGTTGTTATCACAAAAATAAAATGGCAGCGTAAGGGTAAAGTTTCTTATCATTACCACAGAATGGCTATCAATTATATATGAAATTAATTTAAATAAATATAATATACGGTTTCAATGAACAAAATATTCGATTTATTCGTTAAATATATAATTAATAAAGTTATTTTACAATTATTGGTAATTTATACTTTATATTATTATATATATATTACTTTATATTTTATTAGCGAATCAAAACATCGCCCCTTACGCTGCCATTTTAATTTCTTTAAGTGATAATACTGTAGAGTGGTGGTACAACTGCAATAACCTAGTATATTTCAACCATGGGTAGTACCTACCAGTTACTACACTATCCTGTTTAATAACCGAAAGGACTAACCAATGATCTACCAATCAATATTATATATGTTGTATTATTGTATATACATATAAAATTGATTATTGTAAGCATATTTTAATTATAGATATACTACTAATGTACACTATAGTAGGTAATACCATTGATTATATATATATTTATTATATTATCAATGATAATACTAAATTGTACTACCTACTCTAAGTCTCTGCCAGAATCGTCCGCCCATGTCTAATATCTATCCTATATATACGCAGTATTGGTTTGTAACGTAACGTTAATTATTACAAATTACTATGACGAAATTACTTTTAGTATGTAATTTCGTTACATATTATTATTTCAGCTAACGCAAACGTAATAAAATTATTATTTAAAAGTAATTCTCATAAAGAAACGCGTTATTCTCGACATTATAAATGATATATAAGAAATGTTAGAAACATTAAAATGTTAAATCCAAAAAACACGGGATTATTCATAGATTATACTATCATATTATTATCCTGATTAATGTTTATTATTATATTCCAGTATGATCGTTTATGGTTAAATCGCAGGTACGAAAACAAAATATAGCAAGACGGTCGGTATTCGGGACTCGGGAGTAAAATCTGTTTATTGCTCCCAATTACAAAACCACTGCTGTCCAGCAGCGAACAGGGGAGTTTCGTGCACGGCATTACGGAAGTCGGATACGTTTTCATGTTCGCCCATTGCTACTTTAATTAACGAAAGTCGGCGATTTTCTCGCTTTTCCCATTTTTGACGATTTTTTATTTACAGCAAATGTATTTAACAATGATATATTTTATTTTAAAAATGATAGAATTTTCTATTATGGTAGGTTATTCAAAGGGTATTTTTAGGTTATTCAAATATTATTTAAATTTAAATTTCAAAATAAATATAATATCAACGAGTTCAGATATCTTAATGATGTATTACGTATTGTCAATAGATACCTATTATTATTTATGTATATACACAGTGCTCGAATCAGGGGGGGGGAGGTTGGAGACCACTCTTACTAATTATTTTTTTACAGTACCTATACTAGTTACACAGTTTGAGAGAACACTCATTTATTGAAAGCCCGAGTGTACCCCTTCTTCAATTTTCTAATTCAAGCACTGTATATAATATATAGTATTATAATATTATCAATGTCAAGGTTTTATGAAGAAACAAGTTAGGAAAGCCCACTCTACGAGCGTACCAAATTCCTGGTTTCTAAACGTATTTTAAACAATATTATAAAACAAAACGAATAATATCTATCTCTCTAGTAACCAAATCAACAATTTTCATTGTAACTATGTAATAAAAATATTATAAAACTAATAATATCTATCCCTCTGGTAATCAAATCAACAAATTCGTAATTTACTAATATATATAATATATACTAGTTAACTACTGATAGACGGACGGTCACAACGTTGTTATAAACTTATATTTAGATACCTAAAAAGTATCTTAATTTGTTTATTTGTAACATCGTTACTTTTGAAGTAATTTAGTAATGTAACGTGTAAAAACGTTTTAATAGTAGCAATGTACCAAACACTTTTTAAGAGGATATCAACGCAGCCATTTTTAAAAGGTTCTGTATAGGCAATTTTTATAAAATTTCATGAAAAATGAAAATCCAACAATTTAAAAATAGTCCCGTATCCGTACCACATTATATTGTTGTGTAATCACGACGTTCGTTCAAAAATAAATCTACAGAAAAATAAACAAAAAGTATTTTTAAAATAGTATTAGAGTTAAAACGCCTATTACAAAACATTTAAAAGACAACATTTTGGATGCTATCTCATATACATTTTTTTGAAGGTTTTTTTGTCCTTTTCTATTCTATAGCACAATATCGAATGTACAAAAATAGTTTTTTTTTGGTTTTTTAAATAGCTGTAACTTTTTGTTAATTCGTATTTTGCGAAATCCCTATCGTGTCTCCAGAATATCGTTTTCTATACATTTGAATATAGGTATTTGAACTTTAATATTATTTTAAGAGGTAATTTCGTTTGTTTTTCATAGATAAGTTTTTACTACTGAAAACCATTGATGTGACTTCCTGTTAAACATTGATATCTGTAATCCGCGTGTCTGCTAAATATTATAATACCTAATATAAGATAATTGATCGTTGATCATTCATAAAGATTTAACAATACTCAATGGCGCGCATAAGAAACGAAACGTTAGATATCATTATTAAACGGATACCGCCACCGACAAAACATCGAAAATGTTGTCCTGTTCTCGGCGATGTATAGAAATCATTATTGTGCACCGTGTAGGTACGGCCATTGTTGTTTTCACAATTATTATTATATTATTCACGATATTATAGCCAAAGTGCGTTCGCGAACCACTCGGTATGTTATTATTATTATTATAATACTCGTAATATTATTCTTATTCCTTATATTGTGTACGTACGTTTACAACGTGGGTCATATTTTATCTGTGAATGGCGGGGTGGTGAACAGCGAGTGAAAACAGGTTCTACGTGGAAATAAAATAAGAGCGTACCTACGTATCGACGATTATTATTATGAATTCTGGACGAGTTGAAATGAAAATCTGAAGAAGACGATGATGTGTACTCGTAGCATAAAATAATAATAATAATAATGTGTACGGTCGTGATTCGAAGGAATTCAGATCGAGTCCGGTTGTTTTTACCCGGCCGACACTAAAAAAAAAAAAAAGTGCCCGCCGACACGTACCCGACTGCCTAGTGTGTGTGTGTATAACGCCATATACATATATATTAGGTACGAGGAGAGAAGACGGCACACATATTGTTATTATTATTTAGTCGTTTGACTGGTGGCCGGCAGTGGTGAGTGAGGCGGCTGGACGACGGGGGCACGCGCGCGCACACACACGATATACGTGGCCGAATACACCTGTACGAGCTGTACAGTTATTATTATTATTATTATCATCATCGTCATTGTGGCTTGCGCTTTTTAATAACAATGACGACGATAAATAAAAAAAAAAAAAAAAAAAAAACGATACGACAATAACAATAAATTAATAATAACACACCAATATATTATTATAATATTATAATATGTGGGCCGAAGACGAGGACGGAATGTCATATTATTATTATTTGTACGATTGATATCATCGGGCGCACGCCGTTGACGGGTAAACGGGTAGCCGCGGGTGCGTGCGTGCACGTATCTGGTACCAGCTATGCGACGTGCCCGTCGCGTTATAATAATACGATTGTCGCGCGATAGTTGATTTCGAGTGAAACGTGCGCCTCTGCGACTGACGATGACCCGGTACCTACCTGGTACCTATTCATCGATACCTACGTCGTACGTACGTGAATCCACTTAATGTTATTTATAAAAGTGACTAGCGCCGAAAAGTGGCGTGCAGACACAGTATAGCGGTCAGTCGTGTCGGGCAGTCCGTCCGCGGTATACCTATTATACGTCATAGTAGTAATAATTTCATATTTATAGCGTTCGTTATCGCGCGATTTTCGAATTTTTCATATTATCAAAATATCGTATCGGAGTCCAACGAGTGCTCGTGTCGGAACAATAATAATAATAATAATATCGTGTCGCCCGCCCACACCAATGTCCGCGTATTATTCGAGTAAAATGTGCGAAAAGTATTTCAACGGGTAGAGTCCCCCGCGATGTGGCGGTTGACGGTGGTGGTGGTCCTGACGGCGGCCGTCTGTTGCGGCGGTGTTGCGGTGACGACCGGGCCACGCGATGACGGCCTGGGGTTGATGTCCCGAGCGCTGCAGGCTTTGCCCGTGGCGCGCGCGCTGAAACGGATACGCGACTCGGCCCGCGATTACCGGCTCATGGACGACCTGTGGTTCGAGAAGATACCGGAGAACGACGACGGAGTCGGTGCCGCGAGCCGACCGTTGAAGTCTCCGCCGCCGCCTCCTGGCAATCTCGCCGAACTGGCCGACGCCGTTTTCGACACGCACCGGCTGCTGTGGCGCAATCCCGTGCTGGATGGAATCGATCTGATTGTGTACAAGGATAAATCGCAACGGTACACCGTAGACATTTTGACCGGGCGCGCCAGTGAAATCGCCGACGGTAATACACACGATTCGGGTAAACGGTTTAACCAATAATATTGAATATTCTGTGTACATAATGTGCAAAATACGTACATATAGTGTGATATTTTATATACAGGGACGTGTGTTTTTTTACAATTTGGCCGACTGCAAAGCCTATTTTAATAAAACGCTTCCTTAAAAACGTCAATAAGCCAAAAAAAAGGTCTTAAGATTTAAGCAACTTTGGGAGGGACAAATTGCCTCCCTCCCTGCCCCTCGATAGTTACACCCATGCATATATACATACCGACCGATTAAAAATTACGAAAAATATTTGGTTTCTAATCTATAAAAGTACATTTTTTTTTTCAAGGAATTTATACTGGGCGATAATAGAAAATTGTCTCAAAATACAGTGATGTCATTTGGGGGGTGGGGGTGTCCACCATGTCTGGACACCTCCCGACTTAATAATCTTAGTTCGCCAGATTTATCATTATCTAATCTTATTAAAAATATCCAAATTAACATGCAAAAGTGTTGGTTTTAATGTTTTTTTATACCCTTTACGGTTCACAAGTATTAAAACACAGCTTTTAGTTATTTTATTTTTTTATAAAATCATGTTTCAGAAAACGCACTTTCAGAGAAACTGAGCAGTTTTAGTGCAAGAATGAATCTATGTATAATTAAAAATCATGAATTTGTCTACATTTTCCAAGGGTTACTTTTTATATAACTAAAAATAGTTATAGGACATTACATTTTACAATTAACTACAATTAAAATAAAATCACTAAATTTTTATCCTACATAAAGGAGAACTAAATCTGATTGCACAATAATAAAAAAGGGGAATGACATAGGACTATTTTCAAATTTATTGTAGAGTTCCTATTAGCCGAGTTATTTAAAATAAGGTAAATTTTACCTTGGAGTTAAATTTATTTGTAACAGTAAACTACGAACTCTCTAGAAGCGAGATATGTAGAGTTATCTCGTCCTTCAATTGGATCGGTAAGATTCCTATAGCTTAGACACTCTCCGAAAAAATGCCCAAAATACGCCACGTGACAAAATATAAGATTATATGGGGATCTTATGCTCGTCGCTGTGGTAAAAATGGGAAGGTACGCAGGAGGATGGCCTGGCTACTTTTCATTTTGTTCAAGTTTAATGGTATACCCAATTATTAATTTAAAAATCATGATATACAATTTTGAATAGTTCATTTTAAGAGGATGTCAGCGTAAAAAATTTTCAATAAAAACTCATGTTAGCATTTCTTATTTTTAACAACACCTACATCATAGAAATATGAAAAGAAAAATAAATTATAGATAACAACATTATTTAGTGCTCTACGTAGCCTTTATTCGACATTAAACATTTTTTAAGTTAAGTATATTTATTTAAAACAAATCTAAAAAGTTTGTTTTTTAACAACTCATAAAATGGTGTTTAAATATATTATCAAACGGCTACATAGGGCACTAGGTAATGTTGTTTTTATCATTTATTTTTTGTTTCATTTTTCTTAAAGTTTTTAAGTTGTTATATCTAAATGAGAAATGCAAAAGTAATATTTTCAGTAAAATTGTATAAATTCATGAAAAAAAAACCACAATAAAAATTATATAGTAACGGGAACAATTATTATTCATTTTTAAAATGCATATAAACATTTTTCTATTTTTAGATTTTCATTTTTCTTAAAATTATCTAAAAATTTTCTATATAGAACCTCTTAAAAATAGCCGCATTGACATCTTCTTAATTATAAAATCATATTAGTATTGTAGGTAATTAATAATAATCTTCATTATCCACGAATCGCTAAAGCCTAAAATAATGATGAAATCTTGGCATATTGAAATGTTGTTTATATTGAATTTTATTAGTGGAATGGCGATTTATGTTTAACTTCTACCACTGATTTATGTTTTGGATTTTCCGTTGTCGTATACATAGTCGTTTTTATTCACATTTTAGTTTAGGTAAATAGAGTTTAGTGGGAGTATACTAGGTAACCCAATTAATTGCATCATATATTTCTATACATGATTTAAGACACCTTATATCCGTTGTTTACAATTTGTTGCTGTGGTTACCAATATTAATATTTACAATTCATATTCGTTTTGTTAGTTTTAGGTTTCTATATATAAATATAGTAGGTCGAATAAATTGTTTAAAATACGTTTAGATCCCGGGAATTTAGGACGCTCATGAGTGGTCTTTCCATACTTGTTTCTAGCCCAAAATATTCAATTACTATTTATCTATATTTATGTTAAATTTTGATATTTTGAACAACACAAAATACCTAGTCGCTAATGAATTTCATCATTATTGTGGTATTAATGTACCTATATTATCAGATGATATGTCGGTCAACGTTTTATCTTCATGTTGTTCAATTCAAATTCGTATCAATTTTCAATTTCATTTTTCGAGACACAGGTAGTGTTATAATTTATAAGTAAAAAAATTATAAAAGTTTTAAAATAACTTCGATTGAACAAAAACTAACGTGTTAAAATTAATGATAAATTTAACTTTTATCTAGTTAATACTCAACATTGAGTTAAAAAATACTTAAATAGGTAGGTACCTACTTATATAATAAATCGCGTATTAAACATATAAATTTTAAATTCTAAATGTAGCGTAGAATGTACCTATATTGGTTTTACATAGATATGTTTTAATTTTTTTGTATGCATACACTTTTTCGGGTGGAAGGAGGCCGATAGGAGTTTTAAATAAATAGCTTTCTGATAGCAAATTTGTTCAAGACTTTAAAAGTTTGTTTTAAACTATTTTAGTGGTTTTTTTTAAGTGTAAAAGAAAATGACTAAAAATAATGGAATATTTTTATAAATCGGAAAATAATATATTATTGAAACATTGAATTATAAAGTAGGTAGGTACTCGGAATTATTTTCAAATTTATCTTTACTTATTAGTTTATTACTTATATTATATTGTTATTAAAATATTACTTTATTATTATTTACTTTTTATTATATAAAATAATAATATAATACTATCTTGTTTGAATCTATACGACTTTTTCTTTGAAATCTAAACGTTGAATTTTTATGTAAAAAAACCTTGTCAATATTTGGCATTTGAATATTGTAAATACGTATATATGTGTTTTTAACAGAGGTTACCAAAATGTACTGACCCTATTTGAATTTAAAATCCCTGACTCACCATTCCATTAGTCCGACTTAATCAAAATTGGGTTTATGCACTTGAGAAAACCCTAAATATTAAATACAAGTTTAAAAAGCTTAAAAATGATTTTTCACCATGTGATTTTTACTCGCTTCGTATGTTATCCATTAATTATAAATCTATAATACCTATATTTATTTATCAAATTATTATCCTTTTTGAAATTGGAGATTGTGAGACTAACGAACAAATTAAATTAAATATTTAATCTATTAAAAAAAATTAAATAAAATTATTAACTTTAAATTTTACAACATTTAAAGTTTTAGTATAAATCTACATTACCAGATACTCTTTTTTTTTATTTTTCATTATTTTTTTGTCTTCCTCGTAGTTTTATGCCACTAAATTAAAAACTAAAATTAGAAAAAATCGGCTGTATTTTTTTTTTTTTTAGTTATGACGATTTGAAATTCGTGAATTACTCTGCGCACTAGGTTCAATTGTCTATTTTTTCTAATGTACCTATTTATTTTAAACGATAATGAAGTCATAATTTGTTAACTGGACTTTCATTTTGAATTTCACCTACTATTTATGTTGGCCCGGGGCCACCCATGGTGAGTCACCTACCTTGATGATTGTTCCAATATTTTTGATTATTAATATTTCTTTGCCTTTTAAGGAAAACTATATTATGCATAAAATAATATATGTATAAATAATATAATATAATGTAATAACTTATATCCCTAATAAATACTAAAAAAACTCATTTTTGGAATGAATAATTTCCGATTGTCTCACGTCGGTAAAAGTAGGATTATCGTATATTATAGGTATATTACCTAGCAGATCCCGCAGTACCATAGCATTCAGCAGCGTTCTAGTGTTAATTTGTTTTTCCAATTGACAATTTTTTATTTTATTTTAATAATAACCCATAAAATTATAATTTATTTTTATTTTTAAAAAAAATTTATAATATGATAGTATGCATATTATAATCAAAAATTGTACTCGTACCTACCCTATATTGTAAAGTGAAATTTACATTTTTAAATTACTTTAATTATAATAATTGCTAAAATACTAATAAATAATAAATTATCTCTTACCTCAAGTTTTTTGATTTATGATTTTCGACAAAAAAAGAAGTCTATTTGATTGGTAGGTATTTTCAGACAATACCTAATCGAATATTGAAAATTGTAAATATTGTTTCGATTGATTTTTTTTATTGCCGAATTGCTTATCTATATTAAATTATATTTATATAAACTAAATTATTCTTAATTTTAAATTTTTATATTAAAGACGAGGTTCAGAGTCCATGGCTATCTATCCCCTTAATCCGGGCTGAAGAAATGTTCATTTTCCTAATTTTTATAAATTTCATGTTTAAAAATCAAACCCATTCCTTCAGAATTAAAAAAATATATGCATGTCAACTTCTCTTCCCATGAAGAAATTCCTGAACAGAGCTTCTGAATATTTATCCAATGTTATTTCTACAAATAAAGATAATTATAATCTGGAATATATATTATACTAATTACAATTATTTTATTTATTTGTAATTTTATATTATTTTAATTTTAGTATGCAATAAAACAATATTTTTATAGTTATTATTATATTTTATTATTTCTATGTATAAAATATTGACAGATATATTATAATTTTAAATATTTATAAAAACATGCATTGATACACTAAAAAATCGTCTTAAATTATATTTATTTTTTAAATATATAAGCACATAGGTAAATTGACAGCATTTTAAACATTAATAATAAACTATAGTGTATGTTATATTTTGTAAGAGTCAATTCGAGTATCCTTTTTGTAGACCGTACACAGTACAAGTACAAGTATATTCGATTTCCCTACTTAAAAATCCTTAATTGGCCTATATTTTAGTATATAATTTATTGTAATAAAAACTAACGCATATACAATCGTGTACTCATTCTATATAATATTATGCGTATGTTTTAATTGAGATCGGATGTATACTTACTACCTATATCTACATTTTGTTATAGAAAGGTTTTTGTTGTTTAGGCGTGGGTTTAAATTGGTTTGCTACTCAACAATTCTTGTACCATTGTTCCTATGTGTGTTACAGAAAAATAACTCCGTTATAGCTCATAATAATTCCCGAAATACATTTACTATATTATAATCATTAACTTAATGAATGATAATTATTAATAATTTTCTTAACATGTCGTTAATTTATGTCGTCTAATATAATTTGTTCTAATTTTCCAGTGTAGTTAGTACCTACCTAATTTTATTATGGTACGATTATTAAATTGTAAAAACAACAAATTTTTTTTTATATTTTGAGCAAAGATAAAAATGTATTGGTTTTATAATGATTATTTTATTTTATCTGTGAGCAACTTTTCGATTAGAAGGAGTTTTGGAGATAGGTGTTTTGGAGTAATTTTAGTATACGCATTGTATAGTTTTAGACACATTATCTCTGTTAAAATAGCTATAGTATTAATGTATATCAGTAGCCGAATGCGCATTTAACCTCCTGCTACGAGGCAAGTGTGACATGATTTTTATTATAAAAAATAAAATTCATTGAATATTAAATGTTGAATATATATTCGGAATCTTGATATTTATGCTAATAGATAACAATACTCTTAATACTAAAAAAAAGATGCGTAAACTATAATGTATAGGATATATTATATGAAATCTGCATTCAAAGTTGAACTTTTGAACGCAAAAACGAGTCACAGTTACTCCAATTCGCCCTACACAAAGGCGGGACTAGTATTTTGATGCCCGGAGAAAAATGTTAAAATTACGCCCTATTGTATAAATATCTCGAGAACTCGAAAAGAAATTCGCTTTATAAAACACAAATAAGCAAAAAAGAAAAAAAAGGTCATTCTTATAAATGGCGAGACTTACAAGTATTTTCAGAAAAATACGCTAGCATTCCAATATTTAGGTATATTATAAAAATCCTAGACCTTCAAAATTGAAAATTTTATACTCTCACCCTCCCCCTAGTTCCGCTTCTGGCCATACACATTTTTTTTATGACTACACGACATACGAGTACATATGATTAAAATACTTAATATACACAAATACATTGCATGTCCAGAAAGTAAATATACTAGTTCTATCACGGGCAGAGAGATTTATTCCCCCCCTTCAAAAAAGTTTCGAAGGACACCAGAACTAGGTCGGTACAAAAAAAAATTGCGGACGCAGTAACATATTCCGTGAACAATTTCGATAAAAAAAATCCTGCCAAATACGAAGTTTTTGAAGTTTTAGAAGTGAAGAGTTTTTGGATCTCTATAAACTCGGAGATGATTTTCTCACGTGGGTGGCTTACTACACTCGCCAAAAGACAGTCCTCACAATAACGTCACACCAATGACCAATTCTTTTCCATATTATTCACCTTTGGCCAAAAATGCCATGATATTTTGACGGAAATTACAGTTTTTAATTTTTTGGCCGAAGGTGAATCGGTATGATGCCATTGTTGTGAGGACAGCCTTTTGGCTTCAGTAGTCCCCTACGTTTCATCTCCAGTTACAATAGAGTGGAGAAAATTATGTCCTTCGAGTTCATAACGATCCAAAAACTCTTCACTTCTAAAACTTCGTACTTAGCGGGATTTTTTATGGGAATGCTACTGTGTCCGCCGCAGTTTTCGTCGTACTGACTGACCGGGTTTTGGTCTCGTTCAAAGCAAGGAAAACCATCCAGCACGGCAATATGACCGACTTTCGGGGGAGGGGGGGGGGAGAATCCCTCTGCCCCAGCGGTAGCACTAGTACGCTCGCCCTTACATTCTGGACATGCCAAAATTTCGATTTCGATTTTGAAACGGCAACGTTGGTTTTTTTTTTCTTTCCAGATCACCGGACATTTGGTGTACATCGCCGACGGATGCAATTCATGTTGCCGATAATGTACAAATTGGGCGTGATCATCACACTGCTGTTCGGGTTGACCGTGATCAGTCTGAAGGGCGTGACGATCGGCATGATATTACTCATGCTGAGCGTGACCAGCATCGTGGCGAAAATATCCAAGGCCCATCACGACACCCAACATTACTCGTACGGACTGCCGTCGTCGCCGTGGTCGTCGTTTCCGCACGACATTTACGACCGTTCGTCCATGCCGCAACCACAACTACAACAGTCGCCCGACAAAAACATACACGTGCACGTCTATACGGCGCCCGGGGCGACGACGACGAAAAGTCGCCCGACATTCGACTTTGACGGTTCGTTCGCCCCTTCAGACGATTCCGCCGGCGGCGTTAACTGGAGTTACGATGCACCGACCAATACCTATTATCAACGGAATCGCGGTGTCGGCGGTGCTCCCGAGACGACTACCTACTATTAATGGCCGTCCAGTACCTACTTTGTTGTACTCGATGGTCACGAGAAATCTGTAGTTTTCGGTATCGAATAATGTATCTTGCGTATATTTGAAAACTTTTCAAAATCGATTTAAGTTTGTATTCGATAAGAAATCTCATTTTTTTTTTTCTATAGGTATACTGATTACCACAATATGTAACAATATTATTATTCCTATTACCTGTACGAATTATCACTAAAATACCATGTATACGTTTAAAACATTTAAGTATGTTACACTATATATATATACCTACTTCGTGCTGCGACCTGAAGTTACACAGTGCAAGTGTTTGGCTCGTTATAAATAATAACCATTACAGCACCATGACGTTATAATTATTGATGTACGGGACCGAAATCGAGATATTATCATAATTCATATTATATGTATGTCATTTCATAACTTACATATTGTACTGAGAACTTTTTTTTTTTATAAAACATTTAGTTTTATTAAAATATTATCCGTTAATTAATGAACTCTGTAATTTTATACTTTTGGAAACGTATACAATATTGCAATATACATATAATATCATTAAGAAGCAAAACAATAATTATATTTTTGTATACAATTTTAGTGAAACTCTTTTGTTCTAATATAATAGCTGATTGTTCTGAAAATATATTAATACCTAGGTATTATTATATTTTTTTTAAATGTATTATACCTAATATAAATATAAAAGATGCATTTATAGGTCAATTTTTATGCACATATTAGGACGTATGAAACCTCAAATTATTCCTTTACTTATATTATTTAACTAGTATTGAAAATTATTAAATTATGTAATATAAACTTGATTAAATATTTATTAAATTAAACATAAAAAAATTAGTGTCAAATAACATAGATATGCATTATGATAATATTTCGATTTTCTGTGCCATACATAATATTGATAATATGGTGCCGTAATAGTTAGTATTTATATCAACCATCCCTCAAAGTGTTTTGGCATTAATCTGAATTTCAATTGTACCATCATTCTCACCACTCTACTATTTAGGTTTTATGTGAATAAAAAAATTTACCAAGACAGATAAGTGCGTGTGACTGATTGGTGGTAGTGACACCTAGTAACTGTGAATACCTATATTTTATTCATATAATTATTTATCATCGGTGAAAGGTACAATTAAAATTTAGATTATTGCCAACAATGATAATATTGCAAAACACTCTGATCTTGCGCTCTACCTACCTAAATTTTGGTCACAACATTGTTATTTTCCACTGTATTAAAAAATTCTAAAAGTATAGATTTTTGGGGAGTTTTTAACCAACGCCCGGACTGATCTTTTCCATAGATATGTTTTGAGCTAATTACTGTTATTTGCCAATTTGAGCATTATCACGGTGATTGTTGTTTGTTAAAATGATGGTATACCTATGTTAAATGACACAAATGGAATGGAGCAAAAATGGATATTGTGGGTTATTGATTAAGTTTATATATAATGACTAATTATAAAAATAATGAAAATAATATAATTTGTACTTTTTTGGATCTATTTTTTCAATAAACTAAATTTAAAATTGTGAACACTGAAAATTTAAATATTTTGCTTAAAAAATATTTATCAAAAAAAAAAAAAAAATGATTCCAATAAGATAAGTAAATATTAAATTATTTTTTATTATAGGTCATGTTATCCAAAATGCAACAAATAACCGACAATATTTATACAAAATCCGTTTTTTTACTATGTTCTATGTTATATGGTAATAACAAATAAGGGTATAGTGTCATCTTAAATACTCATATTTTTTTTTAATTGGCATATCAATGTTACCATTATAAATATATAGAATACATATTATATAATATACATACATACACAATTCACAAATTATAAATGTTTTACCACAAATATGAAAACATAACGAAACAAATAAAATAAAAATAAAATGTCAATTATATTCAATTGTATCAATATAACATAATTATAAAACAAAAACATTTAAAAAAATTATAGCATATTTGTATCTGGTGTTATAAAATCTGAAATAACTATCTAAGTATGGTGGTTCTTTTACCAAAAATATATTATACTCTGTCCAGCAAGAGAATGTGCCATGGACCGACCAAAATTGGTTCGGTTTTGTAAATCCCGGTGTGTGTGCCCAGCCATAGTATCCCCATTTAGACCATCAAGTGAACAACGGTGAATTACATATGTTGGAGCGATCAGGTTGCTAGAGAGTAAGAAATGGGGACTTGGCGATTGCTCGGTCATCAGTCTGCATGCGCAGAAGTAGCACGTTTTTTGCTGGATAGAGTATACTGTTGAGACTGTTGAGTAGAAATGTAATTAAAGTAATGAAATACTGTAGATACATAACTTTTTTTGAAATACATTATGAAATTTCATTATAATTCTTCTATGTAATTTTCATTACTTGGTACAAGTAACTTCATTATAATTACACATTAAAAATATTTTGAAAACCCAATAGTAATTTTCAAATCCAAAACCAAATCTGAAAGATGGCGGACATATTATTATTATAGAAAAATTTGAAAAATCAATTTACTTATGTAAGGACATAGTAAACATTTTAATAAATAAAACACATATTAATCAAATAATAAAAGCAGGAAAATTCTACGAAAAACATAAAGAGTAAAAATTAATTTATAGAGTAGTAGATATGTACCAAAAATTAAATTCCAAATGAAAAGGACTCAGACATGAATTATAATAATAATAATAATAATAAACAAATAGAGTCCTACTCCATTTCTCACACAAATATAAATATTGTTAAATCTATTAGGTACCTACAGAAACTAATAAAATATAAATAATTTAATGTTATATGTAATAATATGTAGGGAAAAGTATTTTGTTAAGTTAATAAGTTTATTAGTTTAGAGTTAAAAATAATTAATATTTATATACCTAGATAATTGAGTATTCAAATTTGTAAAAAAAAAAAAAAAAAACATTGTTCTATTTATTATGATTGATTTAAGTATTATTTTTATGATTTTTAATATTATATATTCCAAAAGACTAGAAGGGAAATAGTGTTGTGTTATGAATCACGATCATTAGTTTTAACTTTTAAAATTATAAGAGATAACATTTGATTTTTATCGTTATAAGAATTACTACTATTTTTTTTTTCATTTATTTAATAATTAATAATTTATTTGCTTAATAGTTTATTTTTTCTCATCACTTAAAATATTTTATAAATATATTATATTAATATATTTTACTTTGAATTGTACAGGTATGCTGTGTCAGTAGGTATGTCATTCATGTAATGAGCAGTTTACCAAAAATAAACGGTTATTTCTCTCTCTCTGTCGTACAATATATATAATATTCTTTAATTTTTTTATAAAGATTTGAATTGTAATTTAGTTAATTTTATGTATTGATGATTTTTACATTAAATACACAAACATATACTTACCAAACATTTTTCAAAGTACAGTCTTATTGTGTATGTATTAATAGTTATACTGCAATTTTAATAGAATTATTGGCAATAATTAAAAACAAACAAAATAATGTCTACTAATAAGTAATATTTCAGATACCTATATATCTATGACTATGGTCTACCTTTTAATTTCATTAATTAAAAAATGTATTGTTATTATTGTTTCATTAATGTCTTAATTATTTTCATATAAAACTGTTACATACTAATATTTTATACAGGAACTTTTATTAAAAAAAAAAAAAAACAATTAATAAATGATAGAATTATATTTAAGTTATTAATATTAAACACAAAATATGAAATATATATTAATATATTTCAATATAAAAAAAACAATTTTCGATGTAAGTAATGTGTTTTAAAATGTAAATAGTACAATAATGTATCTGATAATAATCAATACTCTATTAATAATAGTATTTTCATGAATATTATTTAAGAAATTAAATATGAGATTTTACTAAAATTGAATAAATTATCAAACATGACATTAAAAACAACTACTCGGTTATATTTTGGATATTTGTGTTAACATTATTAAAGTGCTTGCTATAAATTTGACTATAATGTTATATTAAGTAAACAATTATCGAACAAACAGAAAAAGAAAATAATAATTTATTAATTTAAGTAGTATTATGTACTTACCTATATTTATACATTTAATGTTGTTTAATATACAAATATATGAATTCCTTTGACTTTTATGTACATACAGGTCAATTTTCTATTATGTTTGTTACTTTTATTTTACTTATTTTTATACAGTATATTTTAAAATAAAAATTAATTAACAATAATTGACTTTGAAGGAAATAACAATATTTTTAAATGCAATTTTCAAAAAAAAAGTGTAATAATTTATGTTTTTATTTTATAATGTACTTACCTACTTAATACTGTTAATTTTCTTATTATCGTAATAGATAATATACATAATTTTGGCGGTATAGACAATATATTTACCAGATATAGTACTTACTTTATTATAATATACACTATTACTCTTTAGTATTTTGTATAAATAAAATATATATTAAAATAATTATAATATTAAATAAATGTTAATTATATTAAATTGAATCCATGACATTGGTTTAAAGTAATAAAATAAGGTCATGAATCATAATTTCTAGGTATTGTTTTAATGATATTTGTTTATTTAATATGGATTTTATATTTTATATTTTATAAAAGTATTTAATAATGTTATATATAAACGGGTTATGAGTATTTAAAATACTGTTTTTATTTTATTATTCTTAGAAAGTTATACTTGCACAGTTCCTATAAGGTTCTATTTATAGGTACATAGGTACTAAGTAGGAAATTTTAACAAAAATTGAAATTTGTCATATGAAAAACATTTAAAGTAATTTTCGAGTAATCGAGGTATAAAAAACAGTTTTCTTTTTTACATTTTTAAAATCACTAAGTTATTGAATTTGTCTTCTATAAATTGTGTAATATTTGACTTAACACTAAAATAATTTTTAATAAGTTATAATTTGATTTGCATAAACATACAAATTTTTATCATTTGAATATACTAAGGAAAAGTATATTAAAATTATTATTTATAATGAATTAAGAGGATGTCAGCACAAATAATTTTCAATGAAAATTTCATGTTATTATTTTTGATTTTTAAAATTTTAGGCATTTGAAACAAAAACAAATGGCAAATATAAATATTATGTAGTACCCAATGTTTTTTTGCAATATTTAATTGTTTTTAAGAATTGTATTTATTAAAAAATGAAAAGACTTAGTTTTTTAACAACTCGTAAAACGTGTTTAAATGCACATATGAAAAACGGCTTCGTTGGGCGTTAGATAATGTTCTTTATAATTTACTTTAATCTTTTAAATCTTTAATTTTTTTTTTAATCTTTCTACGATATTTTCAAGTTATAAATGATAAATTCAAAAGTAATATTTTTAATAGAATTGTATACACTGACATTACACTCATAGTAACAACTACAATTAAAAATTATATTGAATGGGACCATTTATTATTTATTTTTAAAATACGCATAAATATTTTTTAAATTGTTATATATCGTAATAGATTTTCATTTTTCTGGATACGTCTTAAAATGGCCTATATAGAACCCCTTAAAAATGGGCATAATTGTTTATAAATATTTTAAATCCTCTCATTGCAAAGTTATATAATAGATTAATATCTATATTACAGATCTGTTTGTGAGTAGGTATTTTGAATTTTCTTTCCTAAAAACATACATCTACCCCATGTTTGGGTCGAAAGCAAGCAATGGTTTGTGACGGTCTAATAGTGTAATTCTAACGGTGCATAACAGACCACCCCTGATTATAAATATAATATATATAATGAACTTGAATGAATTGATTATATATGTAGGTAAATTATTAAGGAATATATGGCAGAAAAATGTGATTATGGCTAGAAGACGCACAAGACAGAAATTCTTCACGAAATTGGAAATACAAAACTCGATTTTACTATATTGCGCGTATGTCAGACGAAGACAAACCGAGTCAGGTTAGGTTTTAAGAGGACATTGTTCGCACGGTTTTCTAGGAGTATAGGCAATTTTCAAAATAATTTTAGAAAAATGAAAATCCAACAATTTAAAAATATTTAAATATATTTTAAAAGTAATTTAAAAATAATCTTGTGTTAATATAATTTTTTATTATTTTTTATTGTAATCACGATATTTGTTAAAAGAAAAAAAAACATTTACGTATTTTTCATTTTTATCAACTTGAAAATATCGTAAAAAGATTAAATAGATAATAAAACTGTCTAGCACCCTACGTAGTCGATTTTTAATATGTGCTTTTTTACACGTTTAATGAGTTGTTCAAAAATTATTTTTTTAAATTACCATAAATCTTGAAAAAATGAATATATTAAAAAAAGGCTACATAGGGTATTAAATTGTGTTTTTAGTTATAATTTGTTTTTTATTTAAGGGGCCTGCACGCCATATTTTTTTAGGTAAAAAACTACTCATTTTAATTCCAACAGGAGTCGGCACGATGTGTACTTCGATAACAATTTTGAAAACATAAATATATTTCTCATTACTTAATTGATGAGAGAATGATCGAGTCACATTTTCCATTTTCATAATTTATACTATGAATAAAACCATTCAAAGTTTTCAAAATTTCGAGCATAAATATCTAATTAAATAAAAAAATTTTTCTAAAAAGTGCTTCGATCATTACACCGTAAATGTTATGGAAAATTTGAAAAAAATTTTCAAAACTAAAATTTATGTACCCGCTGCGACATTCTGATGGAGTATTAGAATCGTCTATTCGAGTGAAAAACGTACATTTTTTTTTCGCGGTTATAAAATAGATAGTGTGCATTGTGCACGCGGGTGCGTGTAATTGCTTCCCGTATGCTTTTGATACGGGTTACTAACGGATCACGTACGCCTCACACAAACACAAAATCGTACTAAGAAAGCATAATAAATTGCCTAAATAATACTCCTTAGAATCGTGCGGTTGGGAGGCGCCTTCATATTTTTAAAATGTTTTTGCGAGTTGATAAATGATAATATCGATAATGTGTACTCTTAATTAGTATTTTTTTTTTTGTGAACATATTTTGAAAATTATAAAACTATCAGAATGTCCGAGGCTAATTATTTGAATTTGGTGAAATTTCTATATACTGTAGGGCCATTTGTACATATATTTTGATATTGGAGTAAAAAAAAAAAAAAATATATTTTCCCAATAATTCGATTCCAAACTATCGTATCCTTGCGTGCGCGCCTCCTCTGCACATACCCCGTTACGGCAACGTGCAATAATAATCCAGATAATAAAATAATGACGAGTAAAGAGCTTTTCGAATATTACGCGAGTTATATTATAGAAAGACGTGATAATATATAAGTCGTAAAGCGATTTTATCGAAACTGCACGTCTAAAAAAAGAAAGAAAAAGATCAACGGCGGAATAAGTCCCCTCCCCCTATGGTCGAAGAACTCGCGCGAACATTAAACACACACACACACACACACACGCGAAAAACCCGGTAATACACACGCACACGTTGGATCTGTCAGGACTCGTAGGCAGTGTGGCATTGCGCGATCGTGACCGGAATATCGCGCGCACCGTCGACCGGTCTTCTTTCCGAACGAGACTATTATATTACGCGTGTACGGGATGCCGGTCACATACATTATTATAAAGCGACGGCGATAGTGACTTGATTCTTATTTTATTTTTCGGTTCGTTTTCTATTTTGTTTTGTTTTTTTTTTTTTATTTTACGTACCATACGAGTTTTTTATACTTTTTTTTTTTTTTGTTTGGTTTTTTTTTTTCTTCTGCCGTTAAAATAACGCAAGCCGGAGTAGGCACCAGAGTCCGTCGAAAAAGCGGATGACGACATCGTCGCGGTAAACACGGCTCGATTGCCGAAATACCATTGGACCATTCTGCTATACTACAGGACGTATAACGTATATTATAATAGGCACTTATACGTCAACCCGTCGCCAAAAAACGACGGTCGTGACCGTGCCTAGTAGCTAGGATAAGAAAAAGTTCCCGGAATTTATTTATAGAAAATAAAAAAAAAACCATTTTTCTTATCAAACATCTGATTATTAGCAGTGGTGGATTTGGGGAGGGACGCAGGGGGACGGAGCTACTCTTCATTTTTTCCCGTTTAACAGCGCACCCCTTAATTTATTTATTAGGGAACGCAAGGGACGCAGTGTTTGTTTTCATTTTTATTTAACATTTTTAAAAATTATAATTTTTTTTTGGAAAAATCGTGAAATTACGAAAATAAATGTTTCTTGTCCTCATCACATAATAAGTTTTAGGTAAAAAAACATGATATAAAATGTTGAATAGTTGATCTTATTAAATCATATTGGCGTATCATTTATAGGTAATGAATAATCTTCATTATCCGTGAATGAGTAAAGCCTAAAGGGATGGCGAAATCGATGCGACACCGATAAACTTCATTTCGGTGTAGGTACATTTACAACTTCCTCGATTATTCATTTAAAAGGAAAAGTGTTAAATCATTTTAAAAGAGGAATGCTTAAACTATGCTATCTTGAAAATATGTAAGCCTCCAACAATGATGTAAAAAAATTTTGGATTTTTCTATTCTATCCATGTTATATAATAATCTAAAATGTTTTTAAAAATGTCCCCTTTTTAAGAAACCTTGGATAGGGGGTGTGGGAGACGAAGTCCCCACGTCTTACTTTTTCTTTAACGATATGTCCCGGAACGCCAATTTTTTAACTGAGCTCAGAGTCCGTCCTTATTTTTTTTCCAATTCAACCACTTATTTTTTATTATTATTAGAAGTAATAAAAGTAGACTAGCAATCTGTAAATTGACGGTCACTCCGCTCTTCGGCATCAAGTGATTCTAATGACCATTTTTGAACCGTTTAAACCGATCATAAACGGCTGTTTTCTTCAATGCTTCACCACCATAAACTGTTAGGTATCAAACATTCCAGCGTTTCTGCAGCAGTTTTTCCAAGTTTAAAACAAAATTTAATGTTGGCGCGTCGTTCAAATTGTGACATTTTGAAAAATGCGTAAGCCCAGTTTCGTATAGACACGATTACGGCTCATATTATGAGACTAATGTGATTTGAACGATTAAACCTAGGTACAGGTAGCTGGTAATGTATACTTTTAATTCTAATAATCAGATATTTGATAAGAAAAATCGTTTTTTTTTTTTTTCTATAAATAAATTCCGGGTACTTTTTGATCCTACTACGTATTTTACGCTGTACCCATAACAAAATAGATAGGTATGTCAGCAACATTGTGATACGCACATCTCTGTGAAGTATCCCCACTTTTTACCGTGTATTAAGTTCTCTGCCTCTCATTGGTTACATATATCAAGCATAGATTTCCAAGCTATCACCACAGAATTGAATGAGAATCTAATACATGGGGAAAAGTGGGGATGCGCATATCGGACTAAAATTCGTATTATTGCTGACATATCTATCTATTTTGTCATGGCTGTACCTATATGCATACTCTCTGACCGGCGCGCCGTCAACACCCGGCAGCCACCCGGCTCTGCTACCTATAATACGTGGATCGTAAAATGAAATATCGTTGGGTTACTTTCGGGCGAGATAATACGATAATATGGGGTTTCGGGGGACGAGTCTATACCACAGATATATATATATATAATAAACTAGATTGTTAACTGCTATATATTTTCCGTATAAATGATTGAAGTCACCATTGGTCCGCTATCTTTGTGGGAATTTGAATCTTATCACATTTATATTATCAATATGTGTGTACAATACATAGATATCAGATGATATGTTTAATAAACTGTGGTAGGTACAATATATAAGTAGCTACTTACCTAGATATTTTAACTTTGAATAATAGACAAAATAAAATTATGCAAATACATATTATTATTACGTCCCATTGAATTCCTTGTTTGATAATTTTAAAACTATATATTTATATTTTGTTGAGGTATTTACAAATTAGTAATGAACTTTATTAATTATTATAGTAATAAAATAATAATATTACCTTATTTTGTAAAACTTACGAATTACTACCTACATAGTATTAAATAATATATGGTCAACTATATTTTTATGTACTTATTGTGTTCTACTATTTTCATCATTTTTGATTTCAATATTTTACTGTGCTTGCAACACTTTTACGACCAACAACACAAGACACAACAAGACTGGAGCATTTTTAATAATATTTATGTTATACGTGTTCACATAAGTTATAACATTAATGTTCGTGCAAAGATATGTATAATACATAATTATAGGTAGGTATATATCTATGTAATTAATGATCCTAAGTATATATTATTATACAGTGGTAAACGCGGTATAAATTCGAAATGTTTTATTATCACAATATTCTGTGATAATACATTGATAATGATCCACAGCCCACAAAAATGGCTGCCGTGGCGACTTCACTTTTATCCGGGAGTTAGCAATCTAGTTTATTATACATATCTGTGATGTAAACATTGCATATGGCGGCCAGACTTCATAATTGAATACAGATAATAATATACGGAATCGGCTATCTAGTTTAATATATCTGTGAATAAGACGTAGCTTTTGAACAATAACATCATATAGGTTACCTACTACAATTTCATTTTATTTCTAGATTTTTTATAAATATTTTTCATTATTGTTCAGCACTATCATATATAGATACTATTTAAATTATTTTTACAAAAAGTACCTAAGTCAACTCGAATTAGTCAAGAAACAGAGAGCGAGCGAAGGAGAAGAAAAACCTATATAGGCACTAATAGGTTAAAAATTATAAATATTACAAAACATAGCGAAATCACTTTTCTTCGTATTGAATAGTTTTTTTTTTTACTATAAATATAGGTAAATTTTTTTATTATTCGACACCAAATTTAGGTATAGTCACCCACTCACGTGTACTTTGATTATCTATATAGGTACATTTATTACATTTATTATAAAATTACTTATTATTTTATTAATATAGAAACATAGACCGTATACACATAGTATAGTGTAATAATTAGTAGGTCTATTCACAGAACATGAGATTATTTAAAAACGTAAGCAGCTATTATATATTATTATTGTATATTGTATCATAAATATGTGTACAATATTTTTAATTCTTAAAATTGGTAACACTTCCCAAGAGGCAGTATAAAGACTTCAAGTTTGTATGCACAGATGTATATATATAATAAACTAGATAGCCAACTCGCCTTTACCTCCCGCGTATTTCATTGAAGTCAACGTCTGTCATTAAAATCGAGGCCAACGGACCTTATCACCTTACATGCAATCATAGACCTCACGTATGATAACAAATCTATATTTTGACTTTTGAAAAGTAAAATTTATCGTCAACTTTTTTTTTTTTTGGTTGTCTGCCGTCTGCGATTTATTAAATATTCATAACTTATATATGTGTAAACCGGTTTTAATGTTTTTGACTATATATATAGCTTATATTATATATAGCTTATCCGCTACATTTATATAATGAATTTCTGACTAAGGCAAACATTAACTTAAAGGTGGTCGCAAAGCCAATAATAAAAGTTTTCCTTTTACTTAGTAAAAGTAAATAAATAGTAATAAAAATTTTTTTGGTTGACCTGACACTGTTTTCAATAAATACAAATAATTAATATTGTTTTTAATTCCGTCTTCCGAGTACTCAATATTGTGAAGGTGAATATGCTGCTTAAATCCTTTGGTGAAAGGATTTATAGAGTTTAAGAAGTCAAATAGTTCGTCCATTATTTTTATACATTTTATCACGATTATTGAAATCGGCCGATGTCCGTGAGAGATGTAAAAGTATATCAGCCACTGAACTGCTAAATGTTTGAATAGCAAGTTTTATGCTTTCATGATATTTGATCTCCAAGTCACATGTGCTGAACTTAGTTTATTTCCAAGTTTTAAAGACCATTTTTCATATTTTATTTTATATATATCTATATATTTCCATTCGATTAAGTAATCTTCTGAATCTTTAAAAGCCCCATAAGTTCCTAAAGCAATTCTAACAAGTTGTATACTCTGACATGCATTAAGTGTATGGTATATGTTAAAATTTGTTGGTATTACATTAATATCAGACTTGATTGAATCCAATTCCAGGTTAAAATCACTCCCCGATATTTTGAAAGTGCTGGTGTTGGAATGTGTCCACCACAAGTTACACTCAGAACTTTAATATCATATTTAACGTTTTTTATATTTTACTATATGTTCGATACATTTAAGTAGTAATATTTTAGTTAAATTTTTATTATTATTATTTGAATAATAATATATATTGTGAATAGCTGTTGAAAGAAAATCGTATTTTAAGTTACGAAAAAAATATAAAAAATGGTTACCTATCTTTTGACTTGTAATTATTCTCATTATGTTTTTTTTTTTTTTTTATAACTATTCTGAATTGTGGAATTTACATTTATTGATTTGTTTAAAAAATCATGAATTCTGTATTCTGTAAAAAAACATTTGATTATTTTTGGTATTATTTACTGTTTTAGATTTATGCAGGTCCCCTTATTCGTCGAATATATGCACAATAATAATTACTACTGAGCTTCAAACGTGATTGGTTTTAAAAATATTAATTATTAACTTAGAGAATAAAATACAAATCAAAATATACACGCAAAATATGTAATAAATGGTATTCCAAATAAAAGAAGATATACCCAAAACTGGGCAAGTTAACGATATTTTTTAACTCGTTGAGTTTACTTAATTGAAAATAATATAAGCTAAGTTAAGTTAAAAGTTACTCGTATATCTTTTATTAACTTTTAAAGTTAAAAGTTAACTTTGAAAAAAAAGTAACTTAACTTAGTTAAAAGTTAAAATTTCCTAATTAGGAAAAAAATTCGATATACCTATTATATCGTAAAAAAGGATGGTTATTCTTTACGCTCAATAAAACTACTCGGGACTTCTTCTGTCTGAAAAAGCGTATAGGTATATGTAAAAATAAAAATACAACACGCCATTTTAAAACCCATTCATAAATAAGAAATCAGAAAATAACTTCTAACTGCCAAGATACCTACATTATTGTTTGATTCACACTAATATAGTGTAAAATAAGCAGTACCAGCTACTACTTCAATATATTTTCTATACTGGATGGACATAAATACCAGCCTCCATGTAGTTAATAAGACCGGGCTCAACCCAATATTCGTGAACGGCCAACGTTGTGCGTGAGTGGTACATCGATTCTTCACGATAACGTATATGCTATTCTAAGTCTCTACTAAAATTTCGTATAGGTACCAAAAAGTAAAATCCCATTAAAAAATTTGCACTGTTCTTCGGGAAAAATTGAACTTAATTTAGATACTTTTGTATAAAGTTAACTTGAAGTTAACACGTTAATTTTAATAAAAAAGTAACTTATAAGGTTAAAAGTTAATCTGAAAAAAAAAGTTACGCGTTAAGTAACTTAATTAAAACTAACCTAACTTTTTAACTTAATTTTAACTTTTAACTCGTTAATGCCCAGCCTTGGATATACCTATAATCTATAATCTATATAATATACGAGTTATGCGGCTATGTATTATATAATAAAATTATGTATATTGTATTATATCATACTTACCGCTCGGAAACTTTGGTGATTATTATTTTTTTCTAAAATTAAACGCATATTTTCTTCACTTTTATAACGAGACGTATTATTATTCATTCATATACGTATATTCGGTTAATCAAAAGTTTGGATTATAATATTGTTTAATTTTTCGAAATTGTATGCAATATGTATATACATACCTACTGCAATCGACTTTCTTTATTTGTGTTTTTGTGGATGTTTCATAAACACATAATATTTTTTAATATTTTAGAAATAAACGCTAAACGCAAAAACGGTATTATTATATTATTTATTCGACAATACGTCGTAGTTTTTATTCATGAAATTTGTTACGAGAGAATTGAAAATGTTTACGAAAATATCTCGGAAGTTTAAGCATATTTTAATCATTTATTAAAGTTTCGCGGTTAGTGAGGTATTAAATTATTTATATATTTAGTCTGCATCGACCGAAGCCACAGAACCCGGTTAAAATTATCACACACTGTTTAAAATAATAAACATGGTACACAATTTCTCGTAAAATAATATTATTTTTCAATTATTTTACGTCGTAAAATCGATTTACTTTTAGTTCATTTTTTTTGCGTCTTAATTAACGTAAACCTTCTTTATTTTTAGCTAAGTAAATTCGAAAATTACGTCACAATAACATGAATAATAAACAATTGGAACCGAGTTAAAAAGAACCGGTTGGGAGGACAGAACACCACAAACTTTATTTTTAAGAGGTTCTGAGTAGGTTAGTTTTAAGAACATTAAAAATAAATAAATTTTGACCATAATTAAAAATATTCAAATACATTTTAAAAGAAATATATACGTAATTCCGTAACGCACAACTATTTATGCACTATATGCACTATATGCACAATATGTTTCAATACATGTTTATGGAAAACAATAAAAAATTTCATTTTAAAGTAGTATAATATAGTATAGTAAAACTATAGTTTTCAATATTCGACTTATTACCGGATTTAAAGATTGGTTGAATATAGCTCGATTTCCATACATCAGGGAAAATACTGGAGGATAAAGATAGTTTAAATAGTATATAAAGGGGTAAAGCTAATGAATAACGACAATTACGTAAAATTATAGGTGGAATGCCATCGGGACCGCAGGAACATTTATGCTTAAGAAGACCTAAACCATCAAAAATATCACCAATAGTAAAATCAATAATATTTAAATCAACTGAGTCACACAAAAAACGAATTTCGGGAATATGTGAAGGAACTTTCGGACCGTAAACAGAACTAAAAAATGTACTAAAAAGATTCGAAATATCTTGACCAGAGCTGGCAGAAATATTATTAAGAACCATAGTTTGTGGAAAAGAATCTTCTTGTTTTCTAGAACGTACAAAATTCCAAAAACGTTTTGGGTTTTGAAGTAGATCATTTTGAGTACGAGTTAGGTAAGCCGAATATGATAAAATAGATTCGATTTTTATTTTACGACGTAAGTCACTAAATAAATTATAATCATCAAGGTTATTAAAACATTAAAATTTTTTATGAACAATCTTTTTTCGGATAATTAAATGTTTCAAGTAGTTAATATACCAAGAAGGAAAGGTAGAATTTTTTTGGTAACTTTAGGAACAAAAATATTAATATAAGAGTTAATAATTGAATAAAAACGTGACGTAGCTTCATTAATATTTAGATTATTAAAAATTAAATCCCATTTACAAGTATTGAGTGCTTGTGATAATCCAAAGAAGTCAGAACGTCGAAAATCAAAAAAACACGAGTTATATTTGATTTTTATTAAACTAGAAGAAATGGTAAATTTTATATATAAAGCTGGGTGATATAAAGTGTCTAAAGGTAAAATTGCTATATCAGTATCATTAAATACAGAAACATTGGACATGTTAGAGAATATAAAATCTAACAAAGAGCCCGATAAATTATACCATCTATTAAACTGACGACAATTATGATAAGCAAACTCGTCTAAAACCGTTGCCGCTTGTGTATAAACACGACCTTGGCAACGAACATAATTATTATCGACTACCCAAAATAAATAAGGCAAATTAAAATCGCCACAAATAATCAAATCACTATTCGGAAAAGATGATTTAACAAACTAGAGAATTAAAAAAACATATAAAAGTGTCATCAGTACTTTTAGGAGGAAAATAGACTCCAACGATTATTAAATCTTTAACACCAATTTTTACATGTATAAAAAGTTGTTCAAAATCATAACTATCACAGTTAAGCAAATAGAAGAAAATTTTTATTTATGCAGATAAGAACTCCACCCCAATACTAACACCAGAATTTATATAATCACGGTCAAATCTAAGTATATTATAAGAAGAAAATCCTATCTCAGAAGAGTGGAAATTATTATTTAAACTCGTTTCAACTATAACATAAAAATCTAAATTAAATAATGGTTCATTAATACGTAATTGATTTAATTTGGTACGTATCCCCCTTACATTTTGAAATACGCCATCTATTGTTAAATGGTTGTTATTAGATACAACACTCAAAGAAATTATGTTTATATATAAATAAAATTATTATATAAAAAAGGAATATATATCGGGAGTATTTATAAAAAGTTTATAAGTAACAACAAGTTTCGAGTAAGTAATCATCGGCAATTTTTTATAATTTATACTAATTTTCTAATAAATATTTTGTTAACCTGATAATGACATATGGTCAAAACTAGTTGTTACATAAAATATTTTTTAATACTCTCATATTTATTAATATATCTGCTTTTTTAAAATATATATTAATATTTTTTTTAAATAACTAATAAATATCTTAATTTCAATTATACCTATTGAGTAATTATGGTTTATAAATTAAAAACAATTGATTTTACAGTTGCTGTCGAGGTTCTGCGTAAGTAATAATGTTACAAAAAATCTAAGAATAAGCGAATCATATTTCAAAATACATACTCAGATAGACTTAAATACGTTAGAAATTTTTTATATTACGCTCAGTGCTTTCTTACAATAATATTCAATTTTATATGATACATCGTCAGAATTTATGCAATAAATTGAAAGATTAGTGTTCAATAAGTCAATGTCTATTGTTTTAAAATTATAAGGAATCAAATTTCAGCTAACCAAATACTGATCTAAAATATCACAATAACTTAAATACATAATAAAGCGTTTATATTATGTCAGTATAAGTGTTTGATTATTTATTATGGAACGCTAAATAAGTATTTTTTCAAAATAAATTTATTTTTATTATGCTAATCCCTGGAAAAATAGTCTTGTGAACACCGTTCCAATGAGATACTTTTTAGTTCGGCATCATCTAAGCAATTATTGTGGTAGTTTTTATATTCAGTATACATGTTGCAATTAAATATTTAAATTATATTAAGACTTATTGACCTATTTTTTGGCCTGTGGAGAGTGCTAAGAATATCTCCACGGTTTACTTATGCCTGCCGTAGAAGTCGACTAATTGAGGTTGCGTCAGGTCGACAGCAGGCATAAAACTTGTCAAAAATTTATCAGTAGTCTTAAAATGGATATAGACGAGTTTTCCCATCCCGGATGTTCGAGTAAATTTTATAAGGCAGTTTTGAGATCTGCAATGATGTATGGAATAGAATGTTGGGCAGTAGATAGAAAGATAGAACTGAGAATGAGTGTCGCTGAGATGAGAATGTTAATTTGGATGAGTGGAGTTACTAGAGAGTATAAAATAAGGAATGAGAATATCAGAGGTAGTATAGGGGTAGCTTCGACAGTAGAAAAATTGAGAGAGATTAGATTAATATGGATTGGGAATGTATTAAGGAGGGAAGAGACTGATACAGTAAGATTAGTATGTTAAATGTATGGGTAAGAGGGTTAGAGGAAGACCGAAAAAGAGATGGGGGATGTGATGGCGGGTGATATGAGGTGGGAGTAAGTGAAGAAGATGCGGGAGATAGAGTTAATTGGAAGTGTAGGACCAGGGTGGCCGACCCCAAATAGTTGGGAGAGAAGGCGAAGGAGAAGAAGAAGAAGAAGAAGATTAAGACTTATTGAAATAATTATTTACAAAGTTATATAATATATTATTTAGTATGTGTATGAAATTTTTTAAATTATATTTTTTATAATCGAGGTTACAAATTATTAACAACGCAAAGTAAATTTC
>JAIPRL010002709.1:42817-55571 GCA_025469235.1 Pemphigus obesinymphae | reverse complement strand
AGAAATCTTTAGTCAGTGGTTTCCACTTCGCCTATAAGGTTCATTCGGTTATAAGACTCACTTTGTGCTGGTCCCAAAGTGAGTCTTATAAGCGGCGTCTACTGTATTTCGTATATCTTTTTTGTGGAAGGGAATCTAGAAATACTAAGTTTGGATTTAGTTTTCGTTTATTATCCCAATAGTTTACTGAACATGATTTTTTTAAATTCATATTAATAATTGGAATATTAAGAAGTTGGTATATAATAAAAATTACAATTCGTACAGATTATTTAATAATAAATTATTATGGTATAGACAAATACTATGATAGAAAAGAGATTAATATAGTATCTTAATATGATTACGAACACGATCAAATAATATAAATATTTCAATATTATCGTATTAAATATTAATGGTTTAAGTTTATTTTAAATTTTGCTAAGTATATAATCGTGCCAACTGCGCCGTGTTTATAGGCAATAAACCAGCAACCGAGGGCTCCTGATATGTCGATGCTGATTATCATTGACTTTCACGTATTATCATTCAAAGTATTTGTTTTTAAACCTATCTACCTACGAATAGAATTATTTATTACTATAAATAAATATTAATGTTATTATTTTATAATAATCACTAACTTATTTCACATTTTACATCGCGGAAGCAACGCACAGGGTAAATGAACTGTGATCGTCGCCGCTATAGAGCCGCAGAAGGCTTGTATATTATTTATTTAATTTTGATTTTGGGTAGCGAAAATTTACAATGAATTGTACACGTTTGTTATTATTATTATTCAATACCTGTTATTGGTATGTAATTGCGCATGATTATTGTATATTCAGTGGTTAATGTGGGGGGATGGAGGGGGGCGGCACGGCATCTCCCTTCTTTGCTTAGCTTAAGTTTAGCGTCCACTCTATTTAAAATTTGGGAGGAATAGTTAAACATTTTTTTTTTAATCATAAAATTACGCATAAATGCAATAAAAAAAAAAAATTGGTGTACCTATAGGTAACGCAAAAACGGTAATGAATGATGAACCACGGTTTTATAATATGACCGTACTGACATAAATAAGTCAAACTTTTAATGTGGACTGAATTTTTCATTTTTATTATTCATATAATTTTATTAGTTCCGTAATATTATCAAGTTTATTTTAAATTAATACATTATATTTTATCTATATACCAAAAATTAGGGGTTCTTCTTCTTCCTCAGCTTATTGGCCCATTAAGTGCCATCGCTGCCATCACAAAACCGTATATATTTCTCAGTACTTTTCTTTCGAAGGTCATTAGTCGTTTGCTGTCTCCTTTGGTCAGTGACCATGTTTCACTCGCGTATGTGATTATTGGTCGTAGATAGCTATGGTACAGTAGTGTCTTTGAGTTATGTGACAGTACTTTTGATTTAAGGAGTTTCCTTATGCTATAGTAGCATCGATTGCCACATGTTATTCGATCATTGATTTCTTCATGCATGTCGTTTGTTCTATTTATGTTAACACCTAGGTACTTAAATACCTCCACTTTCTTGAAACTATAGTCATCTACTGTTATATAAATATAGGTACCCATATAATAGGTATATTCCCAACTAGGTAATAAATTGTCTTCATCTTGACAAATAACAATCATAGGTTCCAAATTATGAATTATATAAATTTATATTTTTATCCCCTGGATTCTTTAGGCACATAACTTTTTATGTAAAAATGTCTCATATGTTAAAATGTTGTATAATGTCATATCAAATAAAAGTTCAAATTCACTACAGACTCCTAATCCTATGAGTATTAATTGTCTTCTGTCTATACTATATACTTTTTACTGGCCAATTTTTAACTATTAACATTTAAAAATGTATGTAATTATTATTATTTTTTAAATTATTTATAATCTACCATAGAACCTCGACAAAAAATTAGAAACATATACCATTTTGGTAACTGATAGTAAAAATCTACCATACCAACTTGCACGATGCCTACTCGTATTTGAGAAATGGGCTGGGCTATGTTATTATCTCTTAGGTACCCTAAGAACAGTTTCGTCGTAACGCACTCCAAATTACTTAATTCAGGAACTTTACTGTTTTGGTCGCACAAACTGTTTGCTTTACTGTTCACTCGTATCAGTAACCCAGTACCTGTAATTGACTATCGAAATAGGTGTAAGCTATGTTTGGTTGCAAACCATATTATGATACAGTTATCTGATCTGAACTGATCTCTATGCATTAGATAAAAGAATGAAAAGAAGGACAAAAATATTGATGCCTATTCATAACTAACTACAGGAAACTAGATTTTAACACTTGAATTTTATTATATATCATTACAAACGTCACAATATTATAAAAAACATCACAATATTTTTTTCTTAAACGTTCCTATATGTACAAAATTCTACTATAAAAATTGGGCTTTGTAGCAATTTCATATTTGGAATAGTGTCATGAGTGCCTCGATAAATATAATTCAAAGTACCTAATATTATGTCGTAACAGTAATAATGATATTCCTAAAAATCTAGTAATACTTAACACAATAGTCTTTATATTATACCAATATATTATATTATAGGAGCTCGGCAAAACATTATCATTCAAATCAATTTATCAACAATTACATAACAGAATATAGATGGTAAATAAAACTTGAGAATAAAAACATAATATTTAGGTGATTCTGTAAAAGTACCAGTGGACTAAGCAAACTATTTGGCCGATCTAGTTGCTACGCTCAAACATATCGAATGTAGAATATTTCAAATGTTTATACTGTATCTTAGATTAGACATTTCTTTTTTGTTTTTAAGACTTTTAGATTCTTAACGGAGCAAAACCGAGGTTTTTATATTTATTTTTATTTTTCAGAAAATTACTTTTTGATCAGAAGATTTAATTAAATTATTACATGTATACCAATTTTCCAAAAGTAAATGGTAATCGGGATGGTAATTTGAAGAAGCCATTTTTCAATTTATCAACTTTATCGATAAACAATGTGTTAATTTCTCATAGGTAATTCCTAGAATTTTTTTTATGTTGTACCAAATTGCTCAGAATCATCTTTTGAATATAATAATTTTTCTTTGCTTTCAAATTTAAAATACTAATTATATACTACCCTGTCGGAGAACTGATAAGACGAAGAACCAACTTCCACCGTCTGTATCTGGACAACTTTAAAAGTCATAACATTAAAAATTTTAACTAAACTCAAACCAGAAAATATATTACTTGAAAGATTTATGTGAAAAATAAAATAGATTTTTTCAAAATTAGTTTTACATTTGCGTAAAAAAACAATTTAGGATAAAATTATACTCACTGCAATTTACTTCTCGTCTATTTGCAACAGAATTATGACATCCTTGAATTATAGCTCTTGCCCAACTCGCAAGATCTCTTTGGGTATCGACTTTAAGTCGATATGAAATAATCCCTTCTTCTGTTCCACATCTTATACTAAATGTGATTAGATCCGAGTTACGTGAGGAACTCATCAGCCTTGTAGATAATAGTGGACAAACAAAAAGAGGAGCAGACCATGCATCTGGACTCCAAGGGGCTACTTCATACAACCGTAATTCTTTACTAGTTACCACTCCAAATACTGATTGCCATTTATCATTAACTGTAAATTCTTCTTCTGAACTTATACTACGCATACAACCATTCTAAACAAATTAAATATTATCAGTAAAACATTAATTCAGTTTTGAAAAAGTAGACATTCTATGCATAATATATGTTATCTTAGGTATCTATTTGCATAACTCTACTTTAAATTAGAATAATATAATGGAAAAAATATAGTGCATAATAAATTTATAATAATTTTGATAAAGACCAAATACATATTTTTCATAATTTCAGTAGATCTTAATATCAATTAAAAGATAAAGAAAATGTTACATGTATATTTTGAAGGACAAAATCACTCTAAAAATATGTAAAAATTAAACTTGAAAATGTTTATTTCAACAATTTGATAGAAAATTGATCATTCAGGAGACTGCAGTCATTAAAAAAAATGGTATTTATAAGCCGAAATGTAACCACATAGCTGAGTCAATACTACAAAACTTTGGTTAAACAAATTTTGTTTCATTAACATGTTTACTTGGGATTAATTGAGATGATTTTTAATATGAGAAAACTTATTTAGTTTTATAATAAAAAAACACCATTATTATTCATTCAGTAATATTACAGCTAAAGAAAACAAATATTGAAATCTCATATTTTTAATATGAGAAAATTTATTTAGTTTTATAATAAAAAAACACCATTATTATTCATTCAGTAATATTACAGCTAAAGAAAACAAATATTGAAATCTCCCTCAATTAAACCCAAGTAAACATGTTAAAAAATCTAGTCTATTTTCAAAATTAAAATCCGCCAAACTTAAGTCCTCCAGTTTTATTATTGAATTTAATATTTAAATAAATATAATAAACTAACCTCATTTCTATTAACCCTAAATAACCATCCAATATGATAAAGTTGACCAAGTACAGGCATTATGTTAATTAATAATTTATTTGCATCCTGTAAAGCTTTTAATGATAATACATTTAAGGCCCCATGAAGAGTATTAAACCAACAAGTTGCTTCACTTGCTTCTTGAGTTCGTAATATACAAAAATGTATACCATCTGGCGAATGTAGTTCAATAGTTTTATTTTCTGAAATATAAATAAAATATATTGTAAAACTAAATTATAATTCCTTAATATTATATAGGTGGATAATTTAAATTATAATTTGGTAAATACCTGGATCAGGATGTTTATAATTTCTTGTTAGACAACAAAGTTGTAACGGTAAATAACGAGTATCTGCTTTTTGTGGAGAGCGGTGTATTGGTGGATTTGATGATAAAAACCCTCGTTGTAATTCCCATCCAACTTCTGATATGATAGTTGCTTTTCTAAAATATGGAGTTACTTCTCTCAAATATTTAACTAAAATAATAATAAGTAGAATTACAATACAACAATACATATAATTGGAATTTATTTAGACAACAATTAGTTTTAATAATATTTAATAAAACAAATAAAAACATTTTATTTAAATTATAAATTAAAATAGGTACCTACAATAAACTTAGTAACTGAAAAATATAGATTTATATAAAAAAATGGTATTTGGTTAAAATATCCAAATGTAATTTCAAGGTATAATGCAATTTAAAAAAATAATTATTATTTGAGTTCAAAATTATATATGAGTTGCTCCCTAAAACTATTCATACAAATTAGGTATTTCTGGTAAAATAATTATTGGTTTATAAACTTTATTGAAAATGTACCCATGTAATAATGTTTAAGGTTTTTCGCACAAAAAAGTTTCAGACTTCAGTGGTATGCTTTTAAAGTATTAGTTAATTTGTCATCTGATAAGAACTTTTTTAAACTTTAGAAATTGAATAACTTTTTCAAAACAATGATTATACAAAATATTAGAATATTTCTGGGAGTCAACTCGTACATGGTTAAGACACATGCATACAAATTACCTGTCTATTTAACCTCTGGAGACAACTGGTATGCCTTTAAAAAAATTAACTTGTAACTTTTATTCGACCTACCTACTATTCTTTCATTAATAATTAACATTAATAATTTTGGAAAATTTAAAAATCAACTTATAATTTTACTGAATTAGATTTTATATAAAAATAATCCAAACTAACTTGAACAGATTTAGAACATACAAAATTATTAATATTTTTGTAGGTATCTACTAGATATTTTTAATCATATTTAAAAATTGTTATGGTATGTAAATATCTACACATGCAATTGAGTGCAATTTGCACATGCAATTTTTTATTTATTATCAGTTTAATACCTATACCTATCTGTAAAATTACTGTAGAAATACCTATTAAATAATTGTTATAATTAATTATATATTATTATTTTATATAAAAAACTACATTTATATTTTAAAATCAAATTTGGATATTTTGACATAGGTAGAATTGAAAAAACTATGCCAATAATTATAATTAGGTAGGTACCACCAGTTTCCGCAAAATAGAAAAAACCATCTTAAAAATATGAAATATAAAATAATGTTAATATTTTATTTGATTTTGGCAGAAACTGGTAGTATTACCTACATAGTACAAATATACAGCATGTCTATTGTAATACTTACTCACAAAATTATATTTTTGTAATATATACCTTAACATTTAGGTACAAGTATTAGTTAATAACTTTTTGTTCTATTTTATATGATAAGTATACACAAAATATATTAGTGAATATCACATAATTATGGCTAACCTTCTAGTTCAACTATTTTTCCAGCTTGTTTAAGTGCTTTAACTGCCTCATCATGTGTAGCTTCCCTCAAATCCTGTTTATTTACAGAGAGTATAGCATCACCAACATAAAGCTGTTCAGTCTGGTCAGCAGCCATGCCTTTAAATATTTTAGATATAAGAATAGGCATTTTATTTTCACGTCCACCTTTAATGGAAATGCCCAAGCCATTGCTATCAGTTTTCACTACACGTATTAAACGTTTCTGATTAGCTACAGAATCCGGTACATCGACACAATCAATAAGACTCCCCGAAGAATCTGAAACATGAATAATATCTTATAGAATTAATATATTCAATGTAAGATTAACGTTTTTAAGATTGACATTTTACCTAAAGTATTGTTATTTAATGATCCATTAACGGGTGTACAGTTTTCATAAGTCTCATCCAAACTAATGCACAGATAATCATCTTCTAAAGTCACATATACTTTATACCATTGACCACGCACATACGTTTCCAGAGCGCTGGACCGTCCATAACCAATTGTACTCATTCTTATTCACTCGATCGAAGAATATTCAATCCCTATATAATTAAAAATGAATATTTGCGCGGATAAAACAATTTCGGCACCAACATAATATTATGTTTGTGTACGTACGACTATAAACAACAAAATATTTTATTAATATTATAACACTGCAGGCTATTATAATTAAACATAATGGTTATACTCCTGAATTTATGAGCAATAGTCGCGTTGTTAATGTATAATTAAAACAATATTTCACGCATTAAATTTTGAAACAGTTGAATACTTTCACAATAATTAGCCTAAATAATTTATGTCTAAGGTGGGTATCAAACTATCAAACAGTACGAACGACGGAATCCATTAGACCGCTATCTATACGTCTACTAAATAAATTTGTTACTAAATATTAATCTTATCGTTGATAACGCCAAATTACAATAATATTATTATTTATTACCCTCAATCACGATTATCAGATATATCTTAATTCTTAAATATCTATATTTTAAATCGTTCCCTCAATCATAAACCAAAAAGGATTTCATATTCATTAATCATTATTTAATTGGTTGTTTTATATTTTATATTGTTAATAATTATGTTGCCATGATTAAAATATTATAATATATTATATTATTATAGTCCTTTGTGACTTGTGCCAGCCATTAATCACGACAAAATTGAACAATAGTTAAAAGATAATTTAATATTTCCATCATTTCTACATAAACACCTACAATATTTTTTTAACTAAAAATCGATTATCTATATTCAATTTATTATAAAAATACAATAGGTACGTACTATGACTATTGACTACTACGTAGGTATTAGCTATTATAAAAATACAGTAGATACCTAACCTACCTAGTTTATATAAGGAAGTATTATTTAATGTTTTATGATTTCATAAATTACAATTAAAAAAGTATACAAGTTAGGAAAACCCACTCTTCTAACGTGTTAAATTATAGGATTCTAAACCAGTGGTGTATTTAAGACTTTGTGAAGAGATATTAAATAATGGGTAGACTAAAAAATGTGAAAAATTTGTAAAAAAAAAGTTCAATTTTTAATTTGTATACCTACATTTGTAATTTATAATAGAAATTGTGATGTTCCGTTTTTCTTTACAAGTTCATCAATTATATCGCCAACCTTAATTTGTATGGTTCTATGAATGGATAACATTATCAGTCTATTAAATCTGTCTTGGAATTAAAATCAAAGAACTACCAGTAATTATTAATTAATTTAAGTACTAAACTAAAAATATGTAAAATAGTATTTTTAACATTTCGAATGCCAGCGTGATATATGTTGTTCCAGCCCACATTTTTAATTTTTGACGTAGAGATTCAACACCAGTACCAAAATTTGTTATATAATTTATACAAATTTGTACACCCCTCTAAAAAATGTTAAACCGTGTTTTTTTCGGATGCCAACGTGATGTTGATCCAACATCCAAATTTTTAATTTTTATCGTAGAGATTCAAAACCGGTACCAAAATTTGTTATATAATTTATACAAATTTGTAATCACACTCCGAATATTTGTATACTCCTCTAAAACATGTAATATCGTGTTTATTCGATTCAGATTCCAGCGTAACGTTGTTCCAGCATCCGATTTTTTAATTTTTGTTGTAGACTCAAAATGACCAAAATTTTTTATATTTGTTCGAATTTGTAATCACACTCCAAAAATTCGTACACCCCACTAACACATGTAAAATTATGTTTTTCAGTTATCATTTTTTTAATTTTTGTCGTAGAGATTCAAAACTGGTACCAAAATTTGTTTTATGATATATACAAATTTGTAATCACATTCCGAATATTTGTATATCCCTCTAAAACAAATAAAATAATGTTTTTAAGGTATCAGATGCCAACGTGACGTTATTCCAGTTCCAGCATCCACTTTTCAAATTTTTTTCGTAGAGATTCAAAACAGGTACCAAAATTTGTTATATAATTTCTACAAATTTGTATTCATACTCCGAAAATTTGTACACCCCTCGTAAAACATGTAAAATTGTGTTTTTTTCGGATGGCGTCGTGACCACTCGAAAACAAACAAACCATATCAAACAAAATTTCAGATATTGAAAAAAAAAAATTTGAAGACGGTGTGGTATCAACCCAAAAATAAGAAAATGGTGCACTTTAAAAAAAAAAAGTTCTTGGTGAAGTTCTGCATATAGAATTATGTCATCTTCATTAATTTCAAAACAGTGCCTAAGCTAGAACTGCTTTTAATGACATTTAAATCCATGACGTTAACTTATGGGTAGGTACTCTTTATTTTACATTAAAGTTGGGTTACATGTGTTTTCGAGGACGCATAGTTAAAGCATTCCTTTTTCAAAAGAATTGAAAATTTATTCCCTTTGAATGAATTATTACCAGGAGAAAGCTGTAGATGTAGACCAAAATGTAGTTTTTATATAATTTTCAAGAATTTTTTTTACAAATTACTGATAGATATGTGGTCAATAAGTTGTTAAAATTGTATCTTATTAATTATACACCAATAGTTATGTCAATTTATTAGTATCTACTACTGTAAATAATATGTACACTCTCTGACAATATTTGACACTTACTAATTTATAACAATTTTTGGTCATTTTTGTTATAAATTACCTGTTTACTTAAGAAAACTACCTATTAGGAAAATCTATAATTGACTTCTTTAAAGTGTCATTTACAATGAATTTTCTGTCAGAAAGCTTATACTCTCATTAAGCTCCTCTTACCTAAACTAAAATTCGAATAAAAACAACTATACAACAACGGAAAATCCAAAACATAGTGTGATCAGTGGTAGAAGTAGAACGCAAATCGCCATTCCATTAGTGCACTAATAAAACTAAATGTAAAAAAATATCTAATAACAGAAATTTATCGATATCACATTGATTTCGCCAATATTTCACCATTCTTTTAGGCTTTAGCCACTTATGGATAATAAAGATTATTCATTACCTATGATACCAATATTATTTAATAAGATAAACTATTAAAAATTGTATATCGTGATTTTTATCTAAAATATTATGAAACAAGGACAAAAAATTTTGTTTTCGTAATTTCACTATTTTTTCAAAAAAAAATTGCTTTTTTTAAAAATGTTTAATAAAAATTAAAATGGACATTGCATTCCCAGCGTTTCTTGATAAATAAATAAAGGAGTTAAACTGTTGAACATCAAAAAAATGAAGAGTAATTCCATCCCCCTGCGTCCCTCCCCAAGTCCACCATTGCCTATAAAAACATAAATAAAAATTTGGAAAAGGTTATTACCACCAACAAATTAGTATAAATAACACAAGATTTTTTAAAAATTATTTATTTAAACATGCTTAGATATAATCCATTGATTATTATATTATGTATGATTACACTTTCACTAAAGAAAAATGTTGAAGTACAAAATTAAAAAAAAAAGAAAAAAATTAAACAATTATATAAAAAAAAAAGAATGTCTTAAATACAATCAAGTATTTGATAAAATGTTATGGTATTAATAAATAATAAGTATACATACAATAATTTAAAAATCAGTTCATCAAAATATTTAGATATTTATAAACAACATAATACAGTAAGTCTTCATTATTGAAATCTATCTAATTTACCTATAATTGAATACTATATAATTAGTAATTTCCTACTATAAATAAAATATGTTATGGTTGTTTTTTAGTTATTTAATATTTTTTTTTTAAATTTTAGAAATGCAAGTAATATTTAGGAGTATTTTTTACATATTTTTAGTTTATACTTGCATAATTCAAAATTTGTAAGTAAATTCGATTGATTATTATTAAACACAAACACAATTCTCATGAAAATTGAATAGAATTCAGAGAAGTTCTTAGTTAAACAAACATTAAATAACTAGTATCTATAAATTATAATATTACTGTTAAAATGTGCATAGTTTAGTAAAAAATAAAAATCCTAATGTTTTATAAATTAAATTCAAGAAGTATTTTCCAACATAGTTAAGTAGATAGAGACTAGAAAAGTGGGATACCTAATTTAGGTACGAATATCAACTATAAATTAATTGGTTACAATTCACTGATAATTTAAAAATAAATTTGGAATATTATTACATCAACTAACATCAAGTTATAATCTTTTTTAAATAAAACAAAACCTTAGAAAGCCTTAGAAATTAATATTATCAATAAAATTAAAATCTTGTTGAATATTTTTATCTAAAAAATAAAAATTAAATAAATAGTATACATGATTCTAATACTGCTAATAATTAAGTACTTATATATTATAATGAGCAATATATTTGATTCTACTCATGAAAATTTTTATATAAGTAGACTTCAGATGTCTCAGGAATACAAAAAGATGTCCAAGCCAGGGTCACATATAGCGATTCCAAAATTAGTAAAAATTATGTGGTTATAAACTTTAAATTAAAACTTCTAATAATTTAGTCACATACTTTATGCTCTGTTCCTAAGGTCATACTTTGTTGGCAGATGGTACTTGGCACTGCTGATCGACACTAAAACCTCATTATGTTAAACATATGAAATTGCGTGCTCGACAGTTGTTGTAAAATAAGATGCTCCCGGTTGCATTAATAGAACATGTCTACGCTTGCCACCTAAAGTTATTTTTATCTGGGACAGAGTATAGGTTTAACCTTATAGTATACTTAGAGTATAGGTATATCTTGAACCGCCCGTAGTTTTGATATAACAATTATATAGCGGTTCGAACGGCTAAGTGGCCCTGGCCTTAAAAGGGCAAATATATTATTGCTGTACATTAATTATTATACAAAATGTTATATCCAATAAACATGAAATGTTTTCCCTAGAAAAATTTAACACTTACACTAAAGACTAGAAGTCAAAGAAAAATACTTGAAGGTAAAGTTATTTACGTTTACTAGCTTTTTCAGCTAATTTTTCAGCTTTTCTCTGTAATCGTTCTTTTTCTTTACGCTCTTTTTCTGTATGTCGTTTTTCCTTGTCTGCTTGAGCTTTAAGATCTTTAAGCTTACGTTTAAGTCGATTTTTATCATCTCCAACAATACCTAAATTTTTAAAGTCTTTGGTATCTAAGTTCAAAAGACCAACACCAGATACTTGATGTTCCATGAATTTTGATATATATTGCTCCAAACCTAATCCTAATAGCCATTGACATACCTAAAATCAATAATAGAATAAACAATAAAACATAATACTATAATAAATTATAACTTAAACATTGTGGTTATAAATAGTATTTAGAAAATCTTAAAAACATATGCATAAATACAATTTAGTACCAGAGTTTTTCTTTGAAAAGGTATATATTTAAAATGACCAAAATTGATTATTTTATAAGATAAAACAAGATCTTCGATAAATAATAGATCAAATATACACCTTTTCACAAAAAAAAAAAAAGAAATTCTCATAAAAAGCTCTGGTACCAAAGCTTGATTATTTTATGAATTATAAAATTTTACAATCTTACTAAAAATATTTAATCAAGAAATTATACATAGAAAAAATGATGAAATGAAAGAATATGAAATGATATGTTTGTTGTTTGGACTTTTTGAACTAATTAATTTTTAATTTTAAATATAAGACAAGTTTGATGGAAGATCAGAAAAATAATATATTAAATTGATTTTTTTGTTACGAACTGACTGACTAAAAATAAATAAATTACTTAGGGCCGAAACAGATGAGCCGGTTTTCGCCGGCCGGCGAGTTTGTCGGTTCAGTTCTCATTTTTTGCCGATGACACGGCATACTAGGTAACGGCGGCCGGCCGGCAGCGCGCCGGCTATAAACTGCCGGAGCACAGCAAAATGCATATAAAACATCGGGTACAAACACACGACCGGCATTTCGCCGGCCGGCAGCCCGAAATCTGTTTCATTTTTA